>WNNJ02002433.1:0-30060 GCA_012934845.2 Pomphorhynchus laevis
GGTTTTTGGCAACATCTACAATTATGAAACTGAAGCTTATTAGCTCCCGGAGCACAGTTTAACACATCCAGATATAAAATTATAAAAATGTATCCTCCAAAGGATCCTGTGAGAAAGCAAGCAACGACAGCAAGTGAAATTCCTGCCGAATAAAATTAGGATGGTCCGGAAAGCACATGGTTAGTTTAAAGAGGCTATGCCCATGCTACCACGTTAGCAAATTCTCGGAAATGCCTATTTAATATATCACAAGGCAGCCGAAACGACTGATGGTAGTTCACCCTACTGATGAGTGCTGCCGGCTACCATCAGCTCGTCTAGGAGTGATAAGGAAGTCTGCTCAACTTGTAATCGAACTCCGGTTTTTGGCAACATCTACAATTATGAAACTGAAGCTTATTAGCTCCCGGAGCACAGTTTAACACATCCAGATATAAAATTATAAAAATGTATCCTCCAAAGGATCCTGTGAGAAAGCAAGCAACGACAGCAAGTGAAATTCCTGCCGAATAAAATTAGGATGGTCCGGAAAGCACATGGTTAGTTTAAAGAGGCTATGCCCATGCTACCACGTTAGCAAATTCTCGGAAATGCCTATTTAATATATCACAAGGCAGCCGAAACGACTGATGGTAGTTCACCCTACTGATGAGTGCTGCCGGCTACCATCAGCTCGTCTAGGAGTGATAAGGAAGTCTGCTCAACTTGTAATCGAACTCCGGTTTTTGGCAACATCTACAATTATGAAACTGAAGCTTATTAGCTCCCGGAGCACAGTTTAACACATCCAGATATAAAATTATAAAAATGTATCCTCCAAAGGATCCTGTGAGAAAGCAAGCAACGACAGCAAGTGAAATTCCTGCCGAATAAAATTAGGATGGTCCGGAAAGCACATGGTTAGTTTAAAGAGGCTATGCCCATGCTACCACGTTAGCAAATTCTCGGAAATGCCTATTTAATATATCACAAGGCAGCCGAAACGACTGATGGTAGTTCACCCTACTGATGAGTGCTGCCGGCTACCATCAGCTCGTCTAGGAGTGATAAGGAAGTCTGCTCAACTTGTAATCGAACTCCGGTTTTTGGCAACATCTACAATTATGAAACTGAAGCTTATTAGCTCCCGGAGCACAGTTTAACACATCCAGATATAAAATTATAAAAATGTATCCTCCAAAGGATCCTGTGAGAAAGCAAGCAACGACAGCAAGTGAAATTCCTGCCGAATAAAATTAGGATGGTCCGGAAAGCACATGGTTAGTTTAAAGAGGCTATGCCCATGCTACCACGTTAGCAAATTCTCGGAAATGCCTATTTAATATATCACAAGGCAGCCGAAACGACTGATGGTAGTTCACCCTACTGATGAGTGCTGCCGGCTACCATCAGCTCGTCTAGGAGTGATAAGGAAGTCTGCTCAACTTGTAATCGAACTCCGGTTTTTGGCAACATCTACAATTATGAAACTGAAGCTTATTAGCTCCCGGAGCACAGTTTAACACATCCAGATATAAAATTATAAAAATGTATCCTCCAAAGGATCCTGTGAGAAAGCAAGCAACGACAGCAAGTGAAATTCCTGCCGAATAAAATTAGGATGGTCCGGAAAGCACATGGTTAGTTTAAAGAGGCTATGCCCATGCTACCACGTTAGCAAATTCTCGGAAATGCCTATTTAATATATCACAAGGCAGCCGAAACGACTGATGGTAGTTCACCCTACTGATGAGTGCTGCCGGCTACCATCAGCTCGTCTAGGAGTGATAAGGAAGTCTGCTCAACTTGTAATCGAACTCCGGTTTTTGGCAACATCTACAATTATGAAACTGAAGCTTATTAGCTCCCGGAGCACAGTTTAACACATCCAGATATAAAATTATAAAAATGTATCCTCCAAAGGATCCTGTGAGAAAGCAAGCAACGACAGCAAGTGAAATTCCTGCCGAATAAAATTAGGATGGTCCGGAAAGCACATGGTTAGTTTAAAGAGGCTATGCCCATGCTACCACGTTAGCAAATTCTCGGAAATGCCTATTTAATATATCACAAGGCAGCCGAAACGACTGATGGTAGTTCACCCTACTGATGAGTGCTGCCGGCTACCATCAGCTCGTCTAGGAGTGATAAGGAAGTCTGCTCAACTTGTAATCGAACTCCGGTTTTTGGCAACATCTACAATTATGAAACTGAAGCTTATTAGCTCCCGGAGCACAGTTTAACACATCCAGATATAAAATTATAAAAATGTATCCTCCAAAGGATCCTGTGAGAAAGCAAGCAACGACAGCAAGTGAAATTCCTGCCGAATAAAATTAGGATGGTCCGGAAAGCACATGGTTAGTTTAAAGAGGCTATGCCCATGCTACCACGTTAGCAAATTCTCGGAAATGCCTATTTAATATATCACAAGGCAGCCGAAACGACTGATGGTAGTTCACCCTACTGATGAGTGCTGCCGGCTACCATCAGCTCGTCTAGGAGTGATAAGGAAGTCTGCTCAACTTGTAATCGAACTCCGGTTTTTGGCAACATCTACAATTATGAAACTGAAGCTTATTAGCTCCCGGAGCACAGTTTAACACATCCAGATATAAAATTATAAAAATGTATCCTCCAAAGGATCCTGTGAGAAAGCAAGCAACGACAGCAAGTGAAATTCCTGCCGAATAAAATTAGGATGGTCCGGAAAGCACATGGTTAGTTTAAAGAGGCTATGCCCATGCTACCACGTTAGCAAATTCTCGGAAATGCCTATTTAATATATCACAAGGCAGCCGAAACGACTGATGGTAGTTCACCCTACTGATGAGTGCTGCCGGCTACCATCAGCTCGTCTAGGAGTGATAAGGAAGTCTGCTCAACTTGTAATCGAACTCCGGTTTTTGGCAACATCTACAATTATGAAACTGAAGCTTATTAGCTCCCGGAGCACAGTTTAACACATCCAGATATAAAATTATAAAAATGTATCCTCCAAAGGATCCTGTGAGAAAGCAAGCAACGACAGCAAGTGAAATTCCTGCCGAATAAAATTAGGATGGTCCGGAAAGCACATGGTTAGTTTAAAGAGGCTATGCCCATGCTACCACGTTAGCAAATTCTCGGAAATGCCTATTTAATATATCACAAGGCAGCCGAAACGACTGATGGTAGTTCACCCTACTGATGAGTGCTGCCGGCTACCATCAGCTCGTCTAGGAGTGATAAGGAAGTCTGCTCAACTTGTAATCGAACTCCGGTTTTTGGCAACATCTACAATTATGAAACTGAAGCTTATTAGCTCCCGGAGCACAGTTTAACACATCCAGATATAAAATTATAAAAATGTATCCTCCAAAGGATCCTGTGAGAAAGCAAGCAACGACAGCAAGTGAAATTCCTGCCGAATAAAATTAGGATGGTCCGGAAAGCACATGGTTAGTTTAAAGAGGCTATGCCCATGCTACCACGCTAGCAAATTTTCGGAAATGCCTATTTAATATATCACAAGGCAGCCGAAACGACTGATGGTAGTTCACCCTACTGATGAGTGCTGCCGGCTACCATCAGCTCGTCTAGGAGTGATAAGGAAGTCTGCTCAACTTGTAATCGAACTCGGTTTTTGGCAACATCTACATATATAAAACTGAACCTTATTAGCTCCTGGAGAACAGTTTAACACATCCAGCAATAAAATTATATGAATGTATCCTCCAAATGATCCTGTGAGAAAGCAAGCAACGACAGCAAGTAAAATTCCTGCCGAATAAAATTAGGATGGTCCGGAAAGCACATGGTTAGTTTAAAGAGGCTATGCCCATGCTACCACGTTAGCAAATTCTCGGAAATGCCTATTTAATATATCACAAGGCAGCCGAAACGACTGATGGTAGTTCACCCTACTGATGAGTGCTGCCGGCTACCATCAGCTCGTCTAGGAGTGATAAGGAAGTCTGCTCAACTTGTAATCGAACTCCGGTTTTTGGCAACATCTACAATTATGAAACTGAAGCTTATTAGCTCCCGGAGCACAGTTTAACACATCCAGATATAAAATTATAAAAATGTATCCTCCAAAGGATCCTGTGAGAAAGCAAGCAACGACAGCAAGTGAAATTCCTGCCGAATAAAATTAGGATGGTCCGGAAAGCACATGGTTAGTTTAAAGAGGCTATGCCCATGCTACCACGTTAGCAAATTTTCGGAAATGCCTATTTAATATATCACAAGGCAGCCGAAACGACTGATGGTAGTTCACCCTACTGATGAGTGCTGCCGGCTACCATCAGCTCGTCTAGGAGTGATAAGGAAGTCTGCTCAACTTGTAATCGAACTCCGGTTTTTGGCAACATCTACAATTATGAAACTGAAGCTTATTAGCTCCCGGAGCACAGTTTAACACATCCAGATATAAAATTATAAAAATGTATCCTCCAAAGGATCCTGTGAGAAAGCAAGCAACGACAGCAAGTGAAATTCCTGCCGAATAAAATTAGGATGGTCCGGAAAGCACATGGTTAGTTTAAAGAGGCTATGCCCATGCTACCACGTTAGCAAATTCTCGGAAATGCCTATTTAATATATCACAAGGCAGCCGAAACGACTGATGGTAGTTCACCCTACTGATGAGTGCTGCCGGCTACCATCAGCTCGTCTAGGAGTGATAAGGAAGTCTGCTCAACTTGTAATCGAACTCCGGTTTTTGGCAACATCTACAATTATGAAACTGAAGCTTATTAGCTCCCGGAGCACAGTTTAACACATCCAGATATAAAATTATAAAAATGTATCCTCCAAAGGATCCTGTGAGAAAGCAAGCAACGACAGCAAGTGAAATTCCTGCCGAATAAAATTAGGATGGTCCGGAAAGCACATGGTTAGTTTAAAGAGGCTATGCCCATGCTACCACGTTAGCAAATTCTCGGAAATGCCTATTTAATATATCACAAGGCAGCCGAAACGACTGATGGTAGTTCACCCTACTGATGAGTGCTGCCGGCTACCATCAGCTCGTCTAGGAGTGATAAGGAAGTCTGCTCAACTTGTAATCGAACTCCGGTTTTTGGCAACATCTACAATTATGAAACTGAAGCTTATTAGCTCCCGGAGCACAGTTTAACACATCCAGATATAAAATTATAAAAATGTATCCTCCAAAGGATCCTGTGAGAAAGCAAGCAACGACAGCAAGTGAAATTCCTGCCGAATAAAATTAGGATGGTCCGGAAAGCACATGGTTAGTTTAAAGAGGCTATGCCCATGCTACCACGTTAGCAAATTCTCGGAAATGCCTATTTAATATATCACAAGGCAGCCGAAACGACTGATGGTAGTTCACCCTACTGATGAGTGCTGCCGGCTACCATCAGCTCGTCTAGGAGTGATAAGGAAGTCTGCTCAACTTGTAATCGAACTCCGGTTTTTGGCAACATCTACAATTATGAAACTGAAGCTTATTAGCTCCCGGAGCACAGTTTAACACATCCAGATATAAAATTATAAAAATGTATCCTCCAAAGGATCCTGTGAGAAAGCAAGCAACGACAGCAAGTGAAATTCCTGCCGAATAAAATTAGGATGGTCCGGAAAGCACATGGTTAGTTTAAAGAGGCTATGCCCATGCTACCACGTTAGCAAATTCTCGGAAATGCCTATTTAATATATCACAAGGCAGCCGAAACGACTGATGGTAGTTCACCCTACTGATGAGTGCTGCCGGCTACCATCAGCTCGTCTAGGAGTGATAAGGAAGTCTGCTCAACTTGTAATCGAACTCCGGTTTTTGGCAACATCTACAATTATGAAACTGAAGCTTATTAGCTCCCGGAGCACAGTTTAACACATCCAGATATAAAATTATAAAAATGTATCCTCCAAAGGATCCTGTGAGAAAGCAAGCAACGACAGCAAGTGAAATTCCTGCCGAATAAAATTAGGATGGTCCGGAAAGCACATGGTTAGTTTAAAGAGGCTATGCCCATGCTACCACGTTAGCAAATTCTCGGAAATGCCTATTTAATATATCACAAGGCAGCCGAAACGACTGATGGTAGTTCACCCTACTGATGAGTGCTGCCGGCTACCATCAGCTCGTCTAGGAGTGATAAGGAAGTCTGCTCAACTTGTAATCGAACTCCGGTTTTTGGCAACATCTACAATTATGAAACTGAAGCTTATTAGCTCCCGGAGCACAGTTTAACACATCCAGATATAAAATTATAAAAATGTATCCTCCAAAGGATCCTGTGAGAAAGCAAGCAACGACAGCAAGTGAAATTCCTGCCGAATAAAATTAGGATGGTCCGGAAAGCACATGGTTAGTTTAAAGAGGCTATGCCCATGCTACCACGTTAGCAAATTCTCGGAAATGCCTATTTAATATATCACAAGGCAGCCGAAACGACTGATGGTAGTTCACCCTACTGATGAGTGCTGCCGGCTACCATCAGCTCGTCTAGGAGTGATAAGGAAGTCTGCTCAACTTGTAATCGAACTCCGGTTTTTGGCAACATCTACAATTATGAAACTGAAGCTTATTAGCTCCCGGAGCACAGTTTAACACATCCAGATATAAAATTATAAAAATGTATCCTCCAAAGGATCCTGTGAGAAAGCAAGCAACGACAGCAAGTGAAATTCCTGCCGAATAAAATTAGGATGGTCCGGAAAGCACATGGTTAGTTTAAAGAGGCTATGCCCATGCTACCACGTTAGCAAATTCTCGGAAATGCCTATTTAATATATCACAAGGCAGCCGAAACGACTGATGGTAGTTCACCCTACTGATGAGTGCTGCCGGCTACCATCAGCTCGTCTAGGAGTGATAAGGAAGTCTGCTCAACTTGTAATCGAACTCCGGTTTTTGGCAACATCTACAATTATGAAACTGAAGCTTATTAGCTCCCGGAGCACAGTTTAACACATCCAGATATAAAATTATAAAAATGTATCCTCCAAAGGATCCTGTGAGAAAGCAAGCAACGACAGCAAGTGAAATTCCTGCCGAATAAAATTAGGATGGTCCGGAAAGCACATGGTTAGTTTAAAGAGGCTATGCCCATGCTACCACGTTAGCAAATTCTCGGAAATGCCTATTTAATATATCACAAGGCAGCCGAAACGACTGATGGTAGTTCACCCTACTGATGAGTGCTGCCGGCTACCATCAGCTCGTCTAGGAGTGATAAGGAAGTCTGCTCAACTTGTAATCGAACTCCGGTTTTTGGCAACATCTACAATTATGAAACTGAAGCTTATTAGCTCCCGGAGCACAGTTTAACACATCCAGATATAAAATTATAAAAATGTATCCTCCAAAGGATCCTGTGAGAAAGCAAGCAACGACAGCAAGTGAAATTCCTGCCGAATAAAATTAGGATGGTCCGGAAAGCACATGGTTAGTTTAAAGAGGCTATGCCCATGCTACCACGTTAGCAAATTCTCGGAAATGCCTATTTAATATATCACAAGGCAGCCGAAACGACTGATGGTAGTTCACCCTACTGATGAGTGCTGCCGGCTACCATCAGCTCGTCTAGGAGTGATAAGGAAGTCTGCTCAACTTGTAATCGAACTCCGGTTTTTGGCAACATCTACAATTATGAAACTGAAGCTTATTAGCTCCCGGAGCACAGTTTAACACATCCAGATATAAAATTATAAAAATGTATCCTCCAAAGGATCCTGTGAGAAAGCAAGCAACGACAGCAAGTGAAATTCCTGCCGAATAAAATTAGGATGGTCCGGAAAGCACATGGTTAGTTTAAAGAGGCTATGCCCATGCTACCACGTTAGCAAATTCTCGGAAATGCCTATTTAATATATCACAAGGCAGCCGAAACGACTGATGGTAGTTCACCCTACTGATGAGTGCTGCCGGCTACCATCAGCTCGTCTAGGAGTGATAAGGAAGTCTGCTCAACTTGTAATCGAACTCCGGTTTTTGGCAACATCTACAATTATGAAACTGAAGCTTATTAGCTCCCGGAGCACAGTTTAACACATCCAGATATAAAATTATAAAAATGTATCCTCCAAAGGATCCTGTGAGAAAGCAAGCAACGACAGCAAGTGAAATTCCTGCCGAATAAAATTAGGATGGTCCGGAAAGCACATGGTTAGTTTAAAGAGGCTATGCCCATGCTACCACGTTAGCAAATTCTCGGAAATGCCTATTTAATATATCACAAGGCAGCCGAAACGACTGATGGTAGTTCACCCTACTGATGAGTGCTGCCGGCTACCATCAGCTCGTCTAGGAGTGATAAGGAAGTCTGCTCAACTTGTAATCGAACTCCGGTTTTTGGCAACATCTACAATTATGAAACTGAAGCTTATTAGCTCCCGGAGCACAGTTTAACACATCCAGATATAAAATTATAAAAATGTATCCTCCAAAGGATCCTGTGAGAAAGCAAGCAACGACAGCAAGTGAAATTCCTGCCGAATAAAATTAGGATGGTCCGGAAAGCACATGGTTAGTTTAAAGAGGCTATGCCCATGCTACCACGTTAGCAAATTCTCGGAAATGCCTATTTAATATATCACAAGGCAGCCGAAACGACTGATGGTAGTTCACCCTACTGATGAGTGCTGCCGGCTACCATCAGCTCGTCTAGGAGTGATAAGGAAGTCTGCTCAACTTGTAATCGAACTCCGGTTTTTGGCAACATCTACAATTATGAAACTGAAGCTTATTAGCTCCCGGAGCACAGTTTAACACATCCAGATATAAAATTATAAAAATGTATCCTCCAAAGGATCCTGTGAGAAAGCAAGCAACGACAGCAAGTGAAATTCCTGCCGAATAAAATTAGGATGGTCCGGAAAGCACATGGTTAGTTTAAAGAGGCTATGCCCATGCTACCACGTTAGCAAATTCTCGGAAATGCCTATTTAATATATCACAAGGCAGCCGAAACGACTGATGGTAGTTCACCCTACTGATGAGTGCTGCCGGCTACCATCAGCTCGTCTAGGAGTGATAAGGAAGTCTGCTCAACTTGTAATCGAACTCCGGTTTTTGGCAACATCTACAATTATGAAACTGAAGCTTATTAGCTCCCGGAGCACAGTTTAACACATCCAGATATAAAATTATAAAAATGTATCCTCCAAAGGATCCTGTGAGAAAGCAAGCAACGACAGCAAGTGAAATTCCTGCCGAATAAAATTAGGATGGTCCGGAAAGCACATGGTTAGTTTAAAGAGGCTATGCCCATGCTACCACGTTAGCAAATTCTCGGAAATGCCTATTTAATATATCACAAGGCAGCCGAAACGACTGATGGTAGTTCACCCTACTGATGAGTGCTGCCGGCTACCATCAGCTCGTCTAGGAGTGATAAGGAAGTCTGCTCAACTTGTAATCGAACTCCGGTTTTTGGCAACATCTACAATTATGAAACTGAAGCTTATTAGCTCCCGGAGCACAGTTTAACACATCCAGATATAAAATTATAAAAATGTATCCTCCAAAGGATCCTGTGAGAAAGCAAGCAACGACAGCAAGTGAAATTCCTGCCGAATAAAATTAGGATGGTCCGGAAAGCACATGGTTAGTTTAAAGAGGCTATGCCCATGCTACCACGTTAGCAAATTCTCGGAAATGCCTATTTAATATATCACAAGGCAGCCGAAACGACTGATGGTAGTTCACCCTACTGATGAGTGCTGCCGGCTACCATCAGCTCGTCTAGGAGTGATAAGGAAGTCTGCTCAACTTGTAATCGAACTCCGGTTTTTGGCAACATCTACAATTATGAAACTGAAGCTTATTAGCTCCCGGAGCACAGTTTAACACATCCAGATATAAAATTATAAAAATGTATCCTCCAAAGGATCCTGTGAGAAAGCAAGCAACGACAGCAAGTGAAATTCCTGCCGAATAAAATTAGGATGGTCCGGAAAGCACATGGTTAGTTTAAAGAGGCTATGCCCATGCTACCACGTTAGCAAATTCTCGGAAATGCCTATTTAATATATCACAAGGCAGCCGAAACGACTGATGGTAGTTCACCCTACTGATGAGTGCTGCCGGCTACCATCAGCTCGTCTAGGAGTGATAAGGAAGTCTGCTCAACTTGTAATCGAACTCCGGTTTTTGGCAACATCTACAATTATGAAACTGAAGCTTATTAGCTCCCGGAGCACAGTTTAACACATCCAGATATAAAATTATAAAAATGTATCCTCCAAAGGATCCTGTGAGAAAGCAAGCAACGACAGCAAGTGAAATTCCTGCCGAATAAAATTAGGATGGTCCGGAAAGCACATGGTTAGTTTAAAGAGGCTATGCCCATGCTACCACGTTAGCAAATTTTCGGAAATGCCTATTTAATATATCACAAGGCAGCCGAAACGACTGATGGTAGTTCACCCTACTGATGAGTGCTGCCGGCTACCATCAGCTCGTCTAGGAGTGATAAGGAAGTCTGCTCAACTTGTAATCGAACTCGGTTTTTGGCAACATCTACATATATGAAACTGAACCTTATTAGCTCCTGGAGAACAGTTTAACACATCCAGCTATAAAATTATATGAATGTATCCTCCAAATGATCCTGTGAGAAAGCAAGCAACGACAGCAAGTAAAATTCCTGCCGAATAAAATTAGGATGGTCCGGAAAGCACATGGTTAGTTTAAAGAGGCTATGCCCATGCTACCACGTTAGCAAATTCTCGGAAATGCCTATTTAATATATCACAAGGCAGCCGAAACGACTGATGGTAGTTCACCCTACTGATGAGTGCTGCCGGCTACCATCAGCTCGTCTAGGAGTGATAAGGAAGTCTGCTCAACTTGTAATCGAACTCCGGTTTTTGGCAACATCTACAATTATGAAACTGAAGCTTATTAGCTCCCGGAGCACAGTTTAACACATCCAGATATAAAATTATAAAAATGTATCCTCCAAAGGATCCTGTGAGAAAGCAAGCAACGACAGCAAGTGAAATTCCTGCCGAATAAAATTAGGATGGTCCGGAAAGCACATGGTTAGTTTAAAGAGGCTATGCCCATGCTACCACGTTAGCAAATTCTCGGAAATGCCTATTTAATATATCACAAGGCAGCCGAAACGACTGATGGTAGTTCACCCTACTGATGAGTGCTGCCGGCTACCATCAGCTCGTCTAGGAGTGATAAGGAAGTCTGCTCAACTTGTAATCGAACTCCGGTTTTTGGCAACATCTACAATTATGAAACTGAAGCTTATTAGCTCCCGGAGCACAGTTTAACACATCCAGATATAAAATTATAAAAATGTATCCTCCAAAGGATCCTGTGAGAAAGCAAGCAACGACAGCAAGTGAAATTTCTGCCGAATAAAATTAGGATGGTCCGGAAAGCACATGGTTAGTTTAAAGAGGCTATGCCCATGCTACCACGTTAGCAAATTCTCGGAAATGCCTATTTAATATATCACAAGGCAGCCGAAACGACTGATGGTAGTTCACCCTACTGATGAGTGCTGCCGGCTACCATCAGCTCGTCTAGGAGTGATAAGGAAGTCTGCTCAACTTGTAATCGAACTCCGGTTTTTGGCAACATCTACAATTATGAAACTGAAGCTTATTAGCTCCCGGAGCACAGTTTAACACATCCAGATATAAAATTATAAAAATGTATCCTCCAAAGGATCCTGTGAGAAAGCAAGCAACGACAGCAAGTGAAATTCCTGCCGAATAAAATTAGGATGGTCCGGAAAGCACATGGTAAGTTTAAAGAGGCTATGCCCATGCTACCACGTAAGCAAATTCTCGGAAATGCCTATTTAATATATCACAAGGCAGCCGAAACGACTGATGGTAGTTCACCTACTGATGAGTGCTGCCGGCTACCATCAGCTCGTCTAGGAGTGATAAGGAAGTCTGCTCAACTTGTAATCGAACTCCGGTTTTTGGCAACATCTACAATTATGAAACTGAAGCTTATTAGCTCCCGGAGCACAGTTTAACACATCCAGATATAAAATTATAAAAATGTATCCTCCAAAGGATCCTGTGAGAAAGCAAGCAACGACAGCAAGTGAAATTCCTGCCGAATAAAATTAGGATGGTCCGGAAAGCACATGGTTAGTTTAAAGAGGCTATGCCCATGCTACCACGTTAGCAAATTCTCGGAAATGCCTATTTAATATATCACAAGGCAGCCGAAACGACTGATGGTAGTTCACCTACTGATGAGTGCTGCCGGCTACCATCAGCTCGTCTAGGAGTGATAAGGAAGTCTGCTCAACTTGTAATCGAACTCCGGTTTTTGGCAACATCTACAATTATGAAACTGAAGCTTATTAGCTCCCGGAGCACAGTTTAACACATCCAGATATAAAATTATAAAAATGTATCCTCCAAAGGATCCTGTGAGAAAGCAAGCAACGACAGCAAGTGAAATTCCTGCCGAATAAAATTAGGATGGTCCGGAAAGCACATGGTTAGTTTAAAGAGGCTATGCCCATGCTACCACGTTAGCAAATTCTCGGAAATGCCTATTTAATATATCACAAGGCAGCCGAAACGACTGATGGTAGTTCACCTTACTGATGAGTGCTGCCGGCTACCATCAGCTCGTCTAGGAGTGATAAGGAAGTCTGCTCAACTTGTAATCGAACTCCGGTTTTTGGCAACAATCTACAATTATGAAACTGAAGCTTATTAGCTCCCGGAGCACAGTTAAACACATCCAGATATAAAATTATAAAAATGTATCCTTGAAAGGAATTCCTGTGAGAAAGCAAGCAACGACAGCAAGTTAAATTCCTGCCGAATAAAATTAGGATGGTCCGGAAAGCACATGGTAAGTTTAAAGAGGCTATGACCATGCTACCACGTAAGCTAATTCTCGGAAATGCCTATTTAATATATCACAAGGCAGCCGAAACGACTGATGGTAGTTCACCCTACTGATGAGTGCTGCCGGCTTCCATCAGCTCGTCTAGGAGTGATAAGAAAGTCTGCTCAACTTGTAATCGAACTTCGGTTTTTGGCAACATCTACAATTAGAAAACTGAAGCTTATTAGCTCGGAGCACAGTTTAACACATCCAGATATAAAATTATAAAAATGTATCCTCCAAAGTATCCTGTGAGAAAGCAAGCAACGACAGCAAGTAAAATTCCTGCCGAATAAAATTAGGATGGTCCGGAAAGCAAATGATTAGTTAAAAGAGGCTATGCCCATGCTACCACGTTAGCCAATTCTCGGAAATGCCTATTTTATATATCACAAGGCAGCCGAAACGACTGATGGTAGTTCACCCTACTGATGAGTGCTCCCGGCTATCATCAGCTCGTCTAGGAGTGATAAAGAAGTCTGCTCAACTTGTAATCGAACTCAGGTTTTTGGCAACATTTACAATTATGAAACTGAAGCTTATTAGCTCACGGAGCACAGTTTAACACATCCAGATATAAAATTATAAAAATGTATTCTCCGAAGGATTCTGTGAGAAAGCAAGCAACGATAGCAAGTGAAATTCCTGCCGAATAAAGTTAGGATGGTCCGGAAAGCACATGGTTAGTTTATAGAGGCTATGCCCATGCTACCACGTAAGCAAATTCTGGGAAATGCCTATTTAATATATCACAAGGCAGCCGAAACGACTGATGGTAGTTCACCCTACTGATGAGTGCTGCCGGCTACCATCAGCTCGTCTAGGAGTGATAAGGAAGTCTGTTCAACTTGTAATCGAACTCTGGTTTTTGGCAACATCTTCAATTTTGAAACTGAAGCTTATTAGCCCCCGGAGCAAAGTTTAACACATCCAGATATAAAATTATAAAAATGTATCCTCCAAAGGATCCTGTGAGAGATCAAACACCGACAGCACGTAAAATTCCTGCCAAATAAAATTAGGATGGTACGGAAAGCACATGGTAAGTTTAAAGAGGCTATGCCCATGTTACAACGTTAGCAAATTCTCGGAAATGCCTATTTAATATATCACAAGGCAGAAGAAAAGACTGAAGATAGTTCACCCTACTGATAAGTGCTGCCGGCTACCATCATTTCGTCTAGGAGTGATAAGGAAGTCTGCTCAACTTGTATTCGAACTCCGGTGTCTGGCATCATCTACAATTGTGAAACTCAAGCTCTATCGCTCACGGAGCACAGTTTAACACATCCAGATATAAAATTATAAAAATGTATCCTCCAAAGGATCCTGTGAGAAAGCAAGCAACGACAGCAAGTGAAATTCCTGCCGAATAAAATTAGGATGGTCTGGAAAGCACATTGTTAGTTTAAAGAGGCTATGCCCACGCTACCACGTTTGCAAATTCTCAGAAATGCCTATTTAATATATTACAAGGCAGCCGAAACGACTGATGGTAGTTCATTCTACAGATGAGTGCTGCTGGCTACCATCAGCTCGTCTACGAGTGATAAGGAAGTCTGCTCAACTTGTAATCGAACTCCGGTTTTTAGCAACATCTACAATTATGAAATTGAAGCTTATTAGCTCCCGGAGCACAGTTTAACACATCCAGATATAAAATTATAAAAATGTATCCTGCAAAAGATCCTGTGTGAAAGCAAGCAACGACAGCAAGTGAAATTCTTGCCGAATAAAATTAGGATTGTTTGGAAAGCACATGGTCAGTTTAAAGAGGCTATTCCCATGCTACCACGTTAGCCAATTCTCGGAAATGCCTATTTAATATATCACAAGGCTGCCGAAACGACTGATAGTAGTTCACCCTACTGATGAGTGCTGCCGGCTTACATCAGATCGTCTAGGAGTGATAAGGAAGTCTGCTCAACTTGTAATCGAACGCCGGTGTCTGATGATACTCGCTCGTGTATGCAATTGTTTATTCTATTTACCTGTCAGATTCCGGTTTCCAGTCAAGAAAATTCAAAAGACAGATTGTCGGTTGTTTCCGTAAACTGTTGTGCTATCTCCGTCTTTTTGTTACAAAAGACGGATACAACGTACAGTTTGCACAAGTGGAAATGTTTTCTTTACAAACTATATCGTTTGTTTTTACATAAAGGCAGCAGAGGAAAATTTCAGCAGATCATTAAAAAACCGAAACACGAAAGGTAGGCGTAGGCTCACTGCTGATGAGGTCCACCTACGCTGATTGTAGTGTAAAAGCACTCAAACGGCGGTGTTGATTATGCGTTGTAGGGGTAAGATGATGGATTTTGGAGAATTGACGAAAAGGCTAAGGCAGTAATCGATTTTAGGGAAAAGAAGCGATGAAAGAAGAGACATACAAGAACGGAAGTCGATAAGGGGGCGGATACGGCGGATGTCATGGAGAATTAAGTTAGACGAGCGGACCTTGTCACGGACGAAGGGTTTAAGGGAAAGGTGATCATCAAAATGGAAGCCTAAGAAAGTGAGATTGTGGACTATGGTGATGATTGATGAGGCAAAAGATACAATGGGAGCAGATATGTTTGTTTTACGGGGGAGAATCTACATTATTTTGGATTTTTCGGGTTTAGAACGAGATGGAGATTGGAGAGACGTTTATAGATAGAAGAAAGACAGTTGAAGACAGAAATGCCGATATCGTGTATGCGATGTGCGGGTGCGTGAGCATAGATGAGAATGTCATCGGCGTATTGCATGACGTTAAATGAGTAAGGTTTGATAAACTGAGAGAGATCGCCAAGCAGAAGAGAGAAAAGCAGGGGACAGGACTTCAATTTTGTGGGACCCCGCGAAAAATAGGGATGGGAGGGGAGGATGATGAATTAGAACATACGCGAAAGGAACGGTCGGATAGATATGAGGCAAACCATGCTACGGAGGAGGAAGAAAAGCCGTAATCATAACGAAGGCGAGAAAGGAGGACGGAGTGGTCGACAATGTCGAATGCGGAGGAGAGGTCGATAGAGATGAGAACACTATAAAGAGCCTTGTCTCGAGAAATAAGTAAGTCGTTGTTCACTTTTATGCATGCGATTTCTGTGTTGTGATTAGAGCGGAAAGCGGATTGGAAAGGAGGGTACAGATTGGATGAGGAGAGATAAGCGTTGATCTCTATTAAGATGAGGCGTTCTAAGAGCTTAGAAAGAGCAGGGAGTAGTGAAATGGGGCGATAGCTAGAAGGAAGGGAGAGGTTTAACGATTGTTTCTTAAGGAGGGGACAAACGATTGCGGATTTTCAGTGTGAAGGGAAGATACGACTGCAGATGGACGAGTTAAACAAAGTTGTGAGAAATGGGGATATCGATGAGCATATAGATTTTAATATGTGAGTAGGCAGGGGATCGGCAGGTGAGGTTTTGTTGGGCAAGGACATAAGGACAGATGATACTTCTGTAGGTGAGACTTGGAGAAGATGAAAGAGTTCCGGGAGGATGAGATTAGACTGGGCAGAGTGGGATAGGATAGGAGACCGGGTTGTGAGAGAGCAACGTGGATACTTTAGTCTGGAGAAATGACGAATAATCATTGGCATTGATGTTGCACGGCGAAGAGGAGCGAGCAAGGATTGAGTTAAAAGTATGCCAGAGAGTCTTAGAGTTGAATGAAGTGATGATTTTATGCTGCCAGAAGGAGTTGCATTTGGTACGTAGTAGGTTGAGATGATACCGACGAAAAGCAAGATTAGAATCACGGAAAGACGGTGTGATCGAGCGGAAATCACGTCTGAGAGAGCGGTGATAGTCTCGAAAAGCATGGCGGAGTCGACGCTTTAATAGTAGGCATTGGATGTCAAACCATGGGGCACGGTGCAAGCGACGGTGTGGGTGAGACTTGAAGGGCAAGAGGATATCGAGAGTTGATGTGAGTTCCGAGTCGAAAAGAAAGGCGAGATCGTGAGGAGATGAATATGTTATTGTGAGTAATGATAGAGACGATTTGAGTTAGGCAGAGCGGAGAAGGGAGAGGTCAAGATTTCTCCAAGGGCGACGTAGGATTGTAGGTGTGTGAGGAGGGGTGTGGTTGTGAGTGAGATCAAGGGTGATAAGAAAGTGATCGGATAGACCAGGATCAGAGATGAACAGTGAGGTGTAGACAGCAAAATGATCAGGGACAGCGATTATGTCGAGTGCCCCACCAAGTATATGTGTGGAGGCAGTGGAGATTCGTTTGTAATTGTAGTTGGATAGAAAGTTGATACCGGTTGGAATCGGGGGAAGAGGGGCGGTCTAGGCGGATATTGAAGTTGCCTAGAACGAGTGAAGGGATTGAGGACAAAGAACAATGAGAAAGGAGGTCAGCGAGTTCGGTAAAAAATAAGGCTGTAAGAGCTGATGAACCAGGACGGTATACAATGGCGAGATCTAGAGTGATCGGGTTAGAATAACGACAAGTTAACAATTCAAAAGAGCAAGGACTGAAAGGGGATTAATTTTGCGAAGATACGCGGGGTGATGCGCGAATGCGACGATGCTGCTATGATTAGAGAATTTAGAAAGGCATGAGCTGAGGGGGCGGGCGGATTCGACTAGGGAGCAACCGGCAGAGAGCAGACGGTGAATGGAAAGGTCGTCGGAATCTTAGTGTCAGGATTCGGTGAGGCAGAAGAAATCGATGGATTGCTTGGTGAATAGATTGAGGATAAGATCGGATTTATTGAGAATAGATCTAGTGTTGAAGAGACCGAGGTGGAAACCGTGTGTTGTGGCGAAAGAGTCTAGTGGAGAAGACACATAGGAGAGATGGAGCGCCATCGAATTTTGGGATGGGTGTGGACAATTTGAAAATTTATGTCCATGTTTCTTATGGAGAGTGATGTTTCGCCGTTTGCTTCGCGACGGCGTTTTTCGATGCGGACAGAAGAGATTTGAGCGATTATAGAAGGTGCGCGATCGGGGAAAATTCGAGTGGTTGCATATGGCATGAGTTTAAATCGTTGAGAGAGGACAGAAGACGCGTGAGAGCAATGCTTGAAACGAATTTTTAGGAGAGGGGGCTGGGAAGGATTAGATTGAAAAGATTTGTTTAGACGGATGAATGCGACAGGAGAAATGTCCTTGTAAAAAGGATGGTTTATCCGCAGGACCAATAGACGAGAGGATGGATCTGAAGGCGGAAACATCGTGGTCCAGACGTGCTTGTGGAGATAAGGAGTTAAAAGGCGTGATATTAGTGACAATGACGCAACGATCGCGAGAATGAAAGCGCTTCCGTAAAGGAGGACGACTGACGTGAGTAGGTAAGATCACGATAGAAGAGCTGGCAGTTGATGATTTGGAGGGATTTGGTTTGACGACAGGAGACATAGAGGATAATGATAATAAAGAGGGTGGCAAGCGATGTGAGGAAAGGTTATGAGTGGAGGTGATTTTGATTGATGGATGTAAGTTATTGAGAAACGAGACGGGAAGGACGGCACGTGGGGTGTCGGGGAGTGAAGATGACATGGAATGGGAAGTGTATATAGTGGCAGGGTCGGTGGGTGGAGAAAGGACATTAGAAACGACGGGGGTAGTTTGAGTTGACGTGTTGGATGTTGATATGTGCTTATTAAAAGTGTTATCAACTTTTATCACTTGATAAAAGTTGTTGATTAAAGTTACTTACATGGCGAAGTTTAGACATAAACCTAACTGAGTTAGCTTCTAACGTTGTTCGCGTACTATAACGGTTTGATACTACGTGGTGTTCATCTATCACTCTTATTTACAAGTAAGCCCTCTCGAAATCAATAACACATAGTATAAAAATTGTTGATTAAAGTTAATTACAATTACAAACATCTTACAAGTAAATACATCATTATAATCTTCGACGACAACCATCGACGACCATCCGCTTGACAATTATCGACAACCATCGACAACCATCGACGACATCCGCTCGCTACTTACAACTAATGACTATTCACAACTAACGCGAACTACTTAAACTAACGACTTGCATACTAACGGAGTTTGAACATTCTTGATTATAACTAACTAATTAACATTTTATTATGGCAAAGAGAAAGCTAACTAAAAATGTCGGCCAGCAACTCAAGTCCGTCAAGGAAGCTTACATCGAAAAGCAAATTGGATGCGACAACAAGAACTGCAATGTTTGGACTCACGTAGCCATTCCTTTCACTGACGAGGGCAACGTTTCAAATCGGAATTTCCTCTGCGGCTTCTGTTGTGCTGCCCTCGTAGGTAAGCTAATGAAGAATAACCACTCAAACAGTGGAGACGTTCTGAACGCTAACGAAACAGATTTGTTCTCAATAAATAAACTTGATGATATCTCTCAGTCGACTCAGACCGCTGTTATACATGGAATATCAACAAACGACAACATATCCTCCAATATATCGTCGTCATCCGTTTGCTTACTAACTCCTTCGTCATCTATAAAGCCCGTTCTTGAAACTTCTCTCACACACACTCATCCTTTAACTACGGATAAAACTTCCCTTAATCTTCATCTTCCTAACAATGCAAACAGTAAAGGCCTTTATCTCGTACCTCATTTTTCCTATTCATCCCCACATCTAAATACATCTCATACCTCTTTCTTCTCTTCACGTACTCCCTCCTGTACCTCCACCGTATCACTTCTCAATAATTTTCATCCTTCCGTCAAAATTATCGCCAGTAACATCTCCGTTCAACCTATTCAACAATCCACTCCTGTCACACATGCTCCAACCATATCACCTATCAATAATTTACATCATTCCGTCAAAATCATCTCCAGTAACATCTCCGATCAACCGATTCAACACTCTACTCCTGTCACACATGCTCCAAACTATCTTAAATCTTCACTTAGAACCCCTGTCATTCCCACGTTTATCTGCTCTTCTGCCTCTACTACTACCAGGTCTGTCCGTCCACCACTACGTAATCGTTTTCCTTCGCCCGATCGATGCATTATCATATCTAATTTAAAAGTTTCCGAATCTGTTTCTCCTCAATATCGTCTCGATGATGTATCTGCTTTCAGGTCTATCCTAGCAACCATTCTTCCTGATAATAATTCATCCCTCTTCAATAATATAGCTCCTGGATCTTTGATCCGTTTAAACAAATCCACTAAATCCAATCATCTCAGTCCTCCACTCCTAAAAATCGTTTTCCGAGATAGTTCACATGCATCATGGTACTTTCCCAACGTTTTTAACTTCTTACCACTTCGTCTACTTGTCGTATCTTTCCTGACCGCTCCCCTTCTGATATTGCCCAGCTCAATTTAGCTCGCATTGAGAAACATCGACGTGAAACAAACGGCGAGTCATCCTTATCTATACGTCAAATCAATGGAAATTTTCACGTTGTACACACAAGGCCAAAAATTTGATGGAGTCCCATCTCTCCCTTTTGTCTTCTTCGCTAGTCGATCTCGCTCCTAAGCATACTTTTCGTCTTAGTCTATTCAACACTCGCTCCATTCTTCATAAAGCTGATATGCTCCTTGATATATTCGATCAATTATCTATCGATATTTTCTGCATTACTGAGTCCTGGCATTGTAACTCTGACGATCTTGCTATTCGTCGTATATGTCGCTCTGGTTGTTCTTTAGTTGAATCAGCTCGTCCAATGGCCTCTCATACATCTACTGCTTTTAACCATGGCGGTATTGTTGCCATTACTCGTCACCCAATGTCTTTACGTAAAATTAACGTTAACATCCGTTACACCTCGTTCGAATTACTCATATGCAGATTATCAACTCCTTTCCCTCTGGAACTTGTGATTGTATACCGTCCAGATTCAGTTGCCCCCTCACGTATCTTCTTTAATGACCTTGCAGATCTTATGTCTCACTGTTCATTGTCTTATACTCCTTCTTTTGTTCTCGGTGACTTTAACATTCGTCTTGATCGCCCGGCTGACTCTGACTCTATCACTTAAACTAATCTATTTTCTGATTTTAACTATAAATTACTTTCAACAAGCCCAACTCATATTCTCGACGGTGCTCTCGACATCATTGCTGTCTCTAACTGCTTCAATGACTATACATCCTTTTCAATTACTGATCCTGGTTTGTCCGATCATTTCCTTGTCACTCTTACTCTTACTCGTCCTCATCCTTCTCATCCACCTCCACCATTATCCACACCAAGCCGACCCTGGAAACTTCTCGATATCCCTATTCTCTGCACAGCCTTACTCAATTCTTCACTCTTTTCACTTCCTCTTAACTATCTCTCTCCCGATGATCTCTGCAGTCTGTTTGATTCTGAACTTACGTTGATCCTCAATAACCTTCTGTCTAGTCGACTTCGACGTTCTAAGCGCTTGCGTCATGCTCCCTGGTTCGATTCTGATCAAACGATGCATGCACATCAAATCAAGCAGCTTGTTACCGTCACACATTTTGCCAATTCCATGTTTTCCAATAAAGGGTGCGGTCAATTCACCTGACCTAAGTTGAGCATTGAAGTCGCCGGCGACCACAAGAAAATCACGTGAGGGAATTGTCAGTAGAACTTCATCAAGTTTCTGATAAAATTCATCAATTTTTGCAGAAATCGTGGCATTTGTTAGGCCATATGCACAGATGACAGTCCAGTATGAATTTTTGCCATTAAGTCGTACAGAAGCTAATCTGTGGCTAACTGGACTCCAGTCAATCAAGTAGGGCATAATAGATGGCCGAATCAGAATGGCTACACCACGCTGACCAGAACCATCCGTGGGTCCAGAAAAGAGCATTGTATAGTATCGTGAGCTGTCAGGGACACCGACGTTGACCGACCCAGCATCTGGAATCCGGCACTCAGTTGCACAGCATATGTCAATGTTACGATATCTAGAGTTCTGGCCAATAAGATCATTTGAGCGGGTTGTAATAGTGTTCTTACATTTATAGTCGCAATCTTCAACTTTTTGTTTCGTAAGGGTGATTTTGGAAGATGGTTTTCCTCCCTGGTCAGGCACTCAGGGATCGCATGACTAGTCGGACTCACAAAATTAGTTTGATCGGGAGTTGTTTGCATTTTTTGCATATGTAGTTTCTTCGTGTTTACTTTCATTGATGTTTGTTGTAGGCTGGGATACCACAGGAGTTTGCCACACTCAAGGGGGCAAGTCCTTATCTAATGGGGGGACAATCTCGCCATGTTAATATGCTAGCCCGTATTTGGTTGATGGTATTTTTTAGGAATCAAGAGTGCCAACTCTGAATCCGCCACCGTCATAGCACATCCACTAATTGTCCGCGACTACTTATTCGTCAAACAGTTGTTTGCTTATGTCGTAGCTAACCTCCATATTTGAAGGCTCTTCCCCCATCCGCAACCCGGGGACGCGCTCGGTAGCCCTAGCTAGGCCCCGAGCTTTCCTCAATAAGAAAATCTTTTATATACAAATATATGGAAGAGTCTACAATAGACCTTGAGGGGCAATTATATACTCGAAATACCTACTATATATACATATATTGAAGAAGAAATTTTTCGAAACAAGTTGTTTCAATAAATTAGAAGTTTTTATTATAATTAGCCAGATTATATATATATCAATTGATTGGTATTAATAAGATACTTTTACAATATCTAAATGAACGGTCCTACGAGGATCACACCCGAAAATCTCATGCTAGATAATATAAATATATATATATATATATATATATATATATATATATATATATATATATATATATATATATATATTGAATTACAATTATTCATTAACAGCCTCTGGAGGTCTATTTCAAGACGCTATAAATAATCTGTTAACTTATCAGTAATTAATCCAGAGAACAAAAACTTCTAATTTATTAACACAACGCGTTTCGAAAAATTTCTTCTTCAGGTGATTACACTAGATATTTTCTGCAGTATATATCTTGATTCCGACATGAAAGAATTCAGCGTATATCAATCACATACCAAAATTCCAATTATCATGGTACATGATATTCATGATACTTATTTAGCATTTTATCACTCATGATTTGTCCTATCCAATATTGCTCCGTTTGTTTCCTTTCATAGATATTTTTAAACCCTCCTTGTATAATTTGCGTTGATAATATATGATTTGGAAACTCAATTTTGTGATTAACCACTCCATCAAATCCTATTTTGTTCTTTAGAATATCAGCACGTCTATTGTTCATTCTCAAGTTTAATTGTCTACCGCTCTCTCCGATATACTGTTTTTGACAATCATTGCATGTTGATAAATATATTATATTCTTTGATTTACAAGTATGGTTACCTCTTGTTTTGTACGTTAACCCGGTGTGTTGACTCTTAAATGTGTTTGTAACATTCACTATATCCGCACAACATTTACATCTTTTATCTTTACATGGAGCTGAGCTACCCATACTTTTCGTCGCTTCTGTCATATTTTTAATTTTTGAATGTACAATTTGACTTTTAATGTTTTTGTTGTTTTTAAAATACACCTTAACTCTGTTTAGGCTGGTCAAATTTCGATCTTTGTTTGTGTTTAGTAATTTGTTAATATTTTCAAATGCTGCGTTATACTCTAGAATACAATTAATATTTTTATTGTCCTCCGAGCAGGCTTCCTCTTTGTGGTTTTTCAGCAAAATGGATCTGTTCATTTTTCTAACTCTGTTGTACTGTGTTAGGCACTGCCTATGAGAATATCCCCTATTTTTTTTAATTGGTCCATCAATATTTTACTACTTGATTCAAATTGTGATTTCTCGCTGCATATTTTCCTTCTGCGGATAAATTCATTGTATATCAATGTTCTTTTTGTTTTTGGTGGATGAAAGCTGCTAGCGTGCACATATGATGCCACGTTTGATTCCTTTTCATACAGAGTTGTTTGAATCCTTCTGCGCTCATCTCTGTAAATAGTTGTATCTAAAAAGTTCGTATTTCCGTTGCTTTCTGGTAAGGCCAATGTAAATTTTAGTTCACTAAAACGATTTAGATCTGCTACAAGTTCTTGTAAGCTTTCAATGTTGTATGGCCAAACTATTAAGATGTCGTCGATGTATCTAAACCAAACTTGAGGTTTAAGTCTTCGAGTTTTTAGATACTGCTCCTCAATCTCAGCTACATATAGGTTGGCGTATACGGGCGCTACCGATGTACCCATGCAGTCCCGTTCTTTTGTATAAATAATCTATCGTTAAATTCAAAACAGTTGTTTCTGAGTACTAGTTCGAGAAGTGCTCCAGTTTTGTCAATTTCATTTTGTTCATAATCCCTTTGAACCATTCTTTCCTTTATTGCATCAATTCCCTTCATTGTGTCGATTGATGTATATAGCGACTCTACATCAAGCGTTGCAAATATTGAGTGTTTATGTATTGTTAGTTCATTGTTTTGTAATTTCCGAAGAAAATCATCGGTGCTCCTAATATGTGATTGGACATGATCAAGTAATGGTTGTAGTTGTTTACTGATGTATTTAGATATGTTTTCACTCCATGTATTGCAGTTACTAACAATCGGTCTTCCAGGTACCGGTACACTATTTTTGTGTAACTTGGGTAGGAGATAGAATCTACCAGGAAGTGGGTTTTTGACAGTCATTGCTTTATCATGTTGTAAAATATTATTGCTTTTGTTAATTGCATTCATTATCGTGTCTTTATAATCTTCATTGATCAGCTCTTTATATGTATCAGTATTTAATTGCCTTTCTGCCTCATGTATGTAGTCCGCTTTACCCCATATTACAACTTTCCCACCTTTGTCCGCTTGTTTTATTACAATTTCTGTATTTTTCTTTAATTGCGTAATTCCTTTCATTAATGAAGGATTCATATTATATTCTCTCTTCGCATTGGGTTTCATATAAATCAATTTTCGAATGTCAGGTTTATTCATGTATTGATTGATTGTCAGATGTCTTAATTCTGAATTTTCTATATCTTTGTGTATTCCGACACTAGTTTTCTGGATCGCTCGTACTAAATATTGTCTCTTGAACTCTCTAACAGAGGGTATAAATTTTAATCCTAGCTCTAGTAGGTTTATTTGTTCTTCTGGGATATCTATATTTGAGATATTCTCTACTATGCTGGTAGAGATTGTGTTGTTTTTTAACTTTCTTCTTTTATTCCTAAACCTTCTGTTCGGATGATATTCTAGATTATATAATTCGATCGGATATACTTCTTTACCAGTTATGATTTTTAACTTTTTACATTTGTTTTTAATCCAATATTTATATTCTTTTTCATTAATGTTAAATCGATCCGTATTATACATATAACCAAATAAGTTTCGAAGTGTTCGTGTTAATTCTGTTTCAGCGTGCTTTATAATTCTTTGCCATTGCTCGTTAATGCGCTTGTTGACATGTGCAGGAAGGACACCAAGATTCGCTTGAATCTCTTTTTGTATCTTGATTCCACGTGGAGTGACGTTATTGTCAAGACAGTGTTGCAGAAATTGAAAGTGTGTTTTTATTTTAGACTTTTTGATACTTTGCTGGGTCTCTCTTGAGACGCTATTATGTATTGAATTACAATTATTCATTAACAGCCTCTGGAGGTCTATTTCAAGACGCTATAAATAATCTGTTTAATTATCAGTTAATTAATCCAGAGAACAAAAACTTCTAATTTATTAACACAACGCGTTTCGAAAAATTTCTTCTTCAGGTGATTACACTAGA
This sequence comes from Pomphorhynchus laevis, assembly GCA_012934845.2. Lineage (NCBI taxonomy): Eukaryota > Metazoa > Acanthocephala > Palaeacanthocephala > Echinorhynchida > Pomphorhynchidae > Pomphorhynchus > Pomphorhynchus laevis. Next base: position 25,468 of record WNNJ02002433.1, read on the forward strand.
TATTTTCTGCAGTATATATCTTGATTCCGACATGAAAGAATTCAGCGTATATCAATCACATACCAAAATTCCAATTATCATGGTACATGATATTCATGATACTTATTTAGCATTTTATCACTCATGATTTGTCCTATCCAATATTGCTCCGTTTGTTTCCTTTCATAGATATTTTTAAACCCTCCTTGTATAATTTGCGTTGATAATATATGATTTGGAAACTCAATTTTGTGATTAACCACTCCATCAAATCCTATTTTGTTCTTTAGAATATCAGCACGTCTATTGTTCATTCTCAAGTTTAATTGTCTACCGCTCTCTCCGATATACTGTTTTTGACAATCATTGCATGTTGATAAATATATTATATTCTTTGATTTACAAGTATGGTTACCTCTTGTTTTGTACGTTAACCCGGTGTGTTGACTCTTAAATGTGTTTGTAACATTCACTATATCCGCACAACATTTACATCTTTTATCTTTACATGGAGCTGAGCTACCCATACTTTTCGTCGCTTCTGTCATATTTTTAATTTTTGAATGTACAATTTGACTTTTAATGTTTTTGTTGTTTTTAAAATACACCTTAACTCTGTTTAGGCTGGTCAAATTTCGATCTTTGTTTGTGTTTAGTAATTTGTTAATATTTTCAAATGCTGCGTTATACTCTAGAATACAATTAATATTTTTATTGTCCTCCGAGCAGGCTTCCTCTTTGTGGTTTTTCAGCAAAATGGATCTGTTCATTTTTCTAACTCTGTTGTACTGTGTTAGGCACTGCCTATGAGAATATCCCCTATTTTTTTTAATTGGTCCATCAATATTTTACTACTTGATTCAAATTGTGATTTCTCGCTGCATATTTTCCTTCTGCGGATAAATTCATTGTATATCAATGTTCTTTTTGTTTTTGGTGGATGAAAGCTGCTAGCGTGCACATATGATGCCACGTTTGATTCCTTTTCATACAGAGTTGTTTGAATCCTTCTGCGCTCATCTCTGTAAATAGTTGTATCTAAAAAGTTCGTATTTCCGTTGCTTTCTGGTAAGGCCAATGTAAATTTTAGTTCACTAAAACGATTTAGATCTGCTACAAGTTCTTGTAAGCTTTCAATGTTGTATGGCCAAACTATTAAGATGTCGTCGATGTATCTAAACCAAACTTGAGGTTTAAGTCTTCGAGTTTTTAGATACTGCTCCTCAATCTCAGCTACATATAGGTTGGCGTATACGGGCGCTACCGATGTGTCCAATCACATATTAGGAGCACCGATGATTTTCTTCGGAAATTACAAAACAATGAACTAACAATACATAAACACTCAATATTTGCAACGCTTGATGTAGAGTCGCTATATACATCAATCGACACAATGAAGGGAATTGATGCAATAAAGGAAAGAATGGTTCAAAGGGATTATGAACAAAATGAAATTGACAAAACTGGAGCACTTCTCGAACTAGTACTCAGAAACTACTGTTTTGAATTTAACGATAGATTATTTTTACAAAAGAACGGGACTGCAATGGGTACATCGGTAGCGCCTGTATACGCCAACCTATATGTAGCTGAGATTGAGGAGCAGTATCTAAAAACTCGAAGACTTAAACCTCAAGTTTAAGAATAGACTTAAACCTCAAGAATCAGATGATAGTTGCCGTTGAGCTTCCAAATCATGATCCGATTTTCCCCAAATCACTATCTTACTTCCCTTGTCTGCTTTTCTAATGATGATAGAATCGTTTTCTGACAGTTCCTTCAATGCAATTTTCTTTTCTTTACTAATATTGTTTCGAACATTCGTAATATTTGGCGGTATTTTGACATATTTTTGTATTAAATCATTTGATGTTATTATCTTCTTAATTACAGTGTTTTCTTGTACAGTTTCTGGTATTAATCTATAGATAATTTGTTTCACATCACCAATTAACTGTGAGCGATTGAACTCTTTTTGCGATGGAACGAAAGACAAACCAAAAGATAAAGCTTCCATTTGCTTATTTGTTAGATTAACATTGGATATATTAATAATATTATCTGTGTTTATAGATTTATTTTTCTTCCACCTGAAAATAGGTTTGAAATATCGGCAATAATTTGGTAGAATATTTTCTAATTCCCATGTCTCTATGTATCGATTTGATAGTTTAGAAAGCTTATTGCATTTCACTTTTATTAATTGTTTGTACTCCATAGTCAATAAGGTAGGTTTATTGGAATTGTGATCTGTTCTTGAGCGCGCATAAGCTGTACGATAAAATTCTCTTAAAATGGCAGTGCATTCGATTTCACAACGTTTTAGAGCTTTCTTCCATCTATTTTCAAGTTTCTCCATTATATGATTTTCAACTAAAGTAAACCCTTAGGCGTTAAGTTATTTCTTTGACAAAAAGTCAGGAATTGGTAGTGTGCAAGTATGTGAGTAACAGTTTTAGTTTTAGTTGTCATTTCGCTATTGCCCACCGAGATTGAATGATCAATTCTTGCAATATTTGTTACGGCATATTCTAATCGGTGTGACTCAGGATTGATAAAATCAATTCTTTCCATATATAAATGTAGATATTAACTAACCGAGCCAAATCAAAAACAAAATGACAAAATGTATTTTTTTAAAGCTTTCGGCGTGAGCCTTCTTCAGTAATTTACTAATCTAAAATACTCAAACCAAGCACACAGTCAAAACTGCATAAATTTGTAATTGTGATCGAACATTCTAGAACATTCTAAGAACATACCTATAGTCTAAATGTGTGCTCAGTATTTAAGCTGAGATCTGTCATAAGTTGACCTATCCAGTAGTTCTCTGTGTTTTTGCGAGTAATATCGTTACTGATTTGTGCAATTAGTGTGGTATTCATTACATGATCTGGATTTTGAATAATATGTCTTACCGCTCCATCATATATATATATATATATATATATATATATATATATATATATATATATATATATATAATTTAATCGTAGAATGTGTAAAACTGTGCTCCGGGAGCTAAAAAGCTTCAGTTTCATAATTGTAAATTTTGCCAAAAACCGGAGTTCGATTACATGCAGAGCAGACTTTCTTATCACTCCTAGACGATCTGATGGTAGCCGGCAGCACTCATCAGTAGAATGAACTACCATCAGTCGTTTCGGCTGCCTTGTGATATATTTAAAAGGCATCTCCGAGAATTTGCTAACGTAGTAGCATGGGCATAGCCTCTATAAACTAACAACGTGCTTTCCGGATCATCCTAATTTTATTCGGCAGGAATTTTAATTGCTGTCGCTGCTTGCTTTCTCACAGGATCCCTTTGTCGGATACGTTTTTATAATTTAATCGTAGAATGTGTAAAACTGTGCTCCGGGAGCTAAAAAGCTTCAGTTTCATAATTGTAAATTTTGCCAAAAACCGGAGTTCGATTACATGCAGAGCAGACTTTCTTATCACTCCTAGACGATCTGATGGTAGCCGGCAGCACTCATCAGTAGAATGAACTACCATCAGTCGTTTCGGCTGCCTTGTGATATATTTAAAAGGCATCTCCGAGAATTTGCTAACGTAGTAGCATGGGCATAGCCTCTATAAACTAACAACGTGCTTTCCGGATCATCCTAATTTTATTCGGCAGGAATTTTAATTGCTGTCGCTGCTTGCTTTCTCACAGGATCCCTTTGTCGGATACGTTTTTATAATTTAATCGTAGAATGTGTAAAACTGTGCTCCGGGAACTAAAAAGCTTCAGTTTCATAATTGTAAATTTTGCCAAAAACCGGAGTTCGATTACATGCAGAGCAGACTTTCTTATCACTCCTAGACGATCTGATGGTAGCCGGCAGCACTCATCAGTAGGGTGAACTACCATCAGTCGTTTCGGCTGCCTTGTGATATATTTAAAGGCATCTCCGAGAATTTGCTAACGTAGTAGCATGGGCATAGCCTCTTTAAACTAACAACGTGCTTTCCGGATCATCCTAATTTTATTCGGCAGGAATTTTAATTGCTGTCGCTGCTTGCTTTCTCACAGGATCCCTTTGTCGGATACGTTTTTATAATTTAATCGTAGAATGTGTAAAACTGTGCTCCGGGAGCTAAAAAGCTTCAGTTTCATAATTGTAACTTTTGCCAAAAACCGGAGTTCGATTACATGCAGAGCAGACTTTCTTATCACTCCTAGACGATCTGATGGTAGCCGGCAGCACTCATCAGTAGAATGAACTACCATCAGTCGTTTCGGCTGCCTTGTGATATATTTAAAAGGCATCTCCGAGAATTTGCTAACGTAGTAGCATGGGCATAGCCTCTTTAAACTAACAACGTGCTTTCCGGATCATCCTAATTTTATTCGGCAGGAATTTTAAATATATCACAAGGCAGCCGAAACGACTGATGGTAGTTCATTCTACTGATGAGTGCTGCCGGCTACCATCAGATCGTCTAGGAGTGATAAGGAAGTCTGCTCTGCATGTAATCGAACTCCGGTTTTTGGCAAAATTTACAATTATATATATATATATATATATATATATATATATATATATATATATATATATATATATATATATATATATATATATATATATATATATTATAATATAT
>WNNJ02002434.1:0-10621 GCA_012934845.2 Pomphorhynchus laevis
ATGCTACCTCACTTACAGATAAAACTGGCGGTTTAGGTAAGTACGTGTTTTATATTATTTGTAAGTGATGGTTATTAAATGATGCTTTTTTATCTTAAAATTTGTGAACGTCTTCTAATATAGAAATATTTTGAATTGTTGGAATTTGTTTGCTTATTCTATAAACTTATTTAAATGATTGTTTAATGTTTATAAAAATTTTTTCGAATTGAACTCATTATAATTTGTATTTATTTTAACTTATTCGAATGTTTTCTAAATTTAGTTTCTGGTAGTACAGGAAAAACAGACATTCCGTACGGGTAATAAAATATTTTACTTTTAATAAACAATGTATTTAACATTTTACTTTTATCTTGATATGATTAAACAAGTAAAATAAATATAGTGATTAGATAAATTTTCATAAAAAGTTATATATTTGTTTTTGTTTACAAGTTTTTTTGGATATGTAAATTGTTCTCAATTTGAACCAATATGCTTTTCCAAATAAACATTTTTATAATTTTGTGATTTAGTGGAAATCAATCATCTTTTTCAGCCGGCTCTGGTGGTACAGGTATGAACGTTGTATCTTGAATTTACTCAACACGTATAATTTTTTGTATATAATTTGCTTAAACTATAATTTTGATGTCAATGGTTTGAGTAAATCAAATATTTTTAAAAAGCATTCTAATGTGTAGTCACGTCGTTCATTTAATTTAATGGCTTTCATTTTTTTTAATTTTATTTTATAAAGTTTAAATGTCTTTTTATTTATATATATAATTAACAATGCTTTTGTTGTTTAGGGTTGCCTGGTGTCAGTACTACCGAATCACCTTACGGGTATGTGTATAAGCTTTTGAATTTTGCTGCTTTCGAGGTAATAAATCGTTTTGCTAAAATTGTCAGTTGTCATATTTTATTGTATGTTTTTGATTTTTGTCATATTTTATTGTATGTTTTAAAAATGAACATGTTATTAATTATTTGCATGATAGATTATAAATATATAATAAGTTTCGAAAATCTCTTTTTTTAAAATAGTGTTTTAAGCATATTTTTTTTCATTTAATATATATTCTTTGTTAGTTTATTTCTTTTTTAAAATTATCGATTATTAAAATATAGAAGTTTAAAAAATTTGCATTTTCTACTTTGTTATAATTTTAAAAATTTTAAAGGATTTTTTGTCATCTATTTTTTTAGAGATGACGAATAATATTATTAACAAATATTAATAAATATTAATATTTTTTATATATGTGTGCCATCTATTAATCATTTATTTTTATTTTGTCATATTTTTTTTTGTTTATAAACGCCAGCCATCTGATTTTGCAAATAAACTGAAATTTAATTATTTTGAGGAAATACTATCAGTTGTGGTTGTTTAATATTCGTCTTCTCATTTAATAATGTGATTTTATTATATGCTTTATTCTTTTATTTATATGTTTTTATTTTACAAAAATTGTCCGACAATAAAATATAGATATTTTAAAAATTTGCGTTTGTTATTCTTTTATAATTTTACAAATTTTCTGACTTTTTTGTTAAGCGCTAATGTAATTATTTGTATTTGTTTCTTAATATTTTAGTTTTTACGATTTTACAATTTATATTAAAGATTTTATATTAAAAGGATTACGATTTAATCTAATTAAAAATAGTACGAAAATATTTATTTTGATTTTGTTTAGCGGTAATGTTACCTCACTTACAGATAAAACTGGTGGTTTAGGTAAGAACCGAGTTTTAGTTGCTTGTTTGTAAGTAACTTTGTTGATGGAATTAAGCATTTTTGTCTTAACATTTGTGTGAACATCTTTTGTTATCGAAATATTTATTGTTTGTTTAAAATTGGAGCATATCTTTAAATCGTATTTCACTGATTGTTTAAAATTCAATTATTTTTCCTAGCTATTTGTTAGTTTTATTTATGTATTTATTAAAATTTATTATTATGCTTTGTATATTTAGTATCTGGAAGTACCGGGAAGACAGACTTTCCTTACGGGTACTAAAATATTTTACTTTAAATATTTCTAATTATTCACTAATTTGTATTTTTCTTGAAATGAAATTAAATTTTTCAAGTGGTTAGATAAATTTTGTGTCCAATTGTTTGATTATGTATTTTTGTTTACTTATTATTGACAAAGGTAGATTATTCGCAGTATGAATTAAAATTCTGGTTTACAAATTGTCAATATTGTAATTTTGTGATTTAGTGGAAATCAATCATCTTTTTCAGCCGGCTCTGGAGGTACAGGTATGCACATTGAACCTTTTAATTTGTCCGATATGTATAATTTGTTGTATATAATTGTCTTTAAATGATAACCTTGTTAGCATCATTTTATTTAATAAAAAATTAATTCTCACCTTTTTCATATGTAGTCACAGCTTTTATTAAATTTTGTTTGTAACATTTTTATTAAACATTGTTTTTTAAACTTTTTATGTTTTTTGATTTGTAATATGTACTTAATCAATATGTCTTAATTGTTTAGGGTTGCCTGGCGGCAGTTCTACCGATTCTCATTACGGGTATGTGCAATACATTTGTAATTTTGCGCTTTTTTATAATCATTACTTTGCACTAATTGACATAATATATATTCGTTGCTTTATTATACGACGGCTTATTGATAAAGCAAGAAAACAGGAATTTCATTATTAGCTCTATAGATTAGTAATTGATAAATTTTGTACTTAAGTCTTCTCATTTATTAATGTGTTAAAAGCTTATATTTATTCGTTTTTTTTGTATAATTTGTTGTTTAATTTGTTTTACAAAAATTATTGGTCATAAAAATGTATATAATTTGAAACAGTTTGCGTTTGCAACCTGTTAAAATTTTAGAAATGTTCTGGTTTTTTTCTTTGCAATCTATTAATGTAATTGTTGCTATTTACTTCTTTATATTTGAGTCTTAATATTTTATCAATTCATATTTACGAAGTATCATTATTAAAATTACGTTTTTTACATTGACATTTTACGAAAATATTTACTTTGTCCTCTTTAGCGGCAATGCTACCTCACTTACAGATAAAACTGGCGGTTTAGGTAAGTACGTGTTTTATATTATTTGTAAGTGATGGTTATTAAATGATGCTTTTTTATCTTAAAATTTGTGAACGTCTTCTAATATAGAAATATTTTGAATTGTTGGAATTTGTTTGCTTATTCTATAAACTTATTTAAATGATTGTTTAATGTTTATAAAAATTTTTTCGAATTGAACTCATTATAATTTGTATTTATTTTAACTTATTCGAATGTTTTCTAAATTTAGTTTCTGGTAGTACAGGAAAAACAGACATTCCGTACGGGTAATAAAATATTTTACTTTTAATAAACAATGTATTTAACATTTTACTTTTATCTTGATATGATTAAACAAGTAAAATAAATATAGTGATTAGATAAATTTTCATAAAAAGTTATATATTTGTTTTTGTTTACAAGTTTTTTTGGATATGTAAATTGTTCTCAATTTGAACCAATATGCATTTCCAAATAAACATTTTTATAATTTTGTGATTTAGTGGAAATCAATCATCTTTTTCAGCCGGCTCTGTTAGTACAGGTATGAACGTTGTATCTTGAATTTACTCAACACGTATAATTTTTTGTATATAATTTGCTTAAACTATAATTTTGATGTCAATGGTTTTGTAAATCAAATATTTTTATATAGCTTTCAAATGTGTAGTCACGTCGTTCATTTAATTTAATGGCTTTCATTTTTTTAATTTTATTTTATAAAGTTTAAATGTCTTTTTATTTATATATATAATTAACAATGCTTTTGTTGTTTAGCGTTGCCTGGTGTCAGTACTACCGAATCACCTTACGGGTATGTGTATAAGCTTTTGAATTTTGCTGCTTTCGAGGTAATAAATCGTTTTGCTAAAATTGTCAGTTGTCATATTTTATTGTATGTTTTTGATTTTTGTCATATTTTATTGTATGTTTTAAAAATGAACATGTTATTGATTATTTGCATGATAGATTATAAATATATAATAAGTTTCGAAAATCTCTTTTTTTAAAATAGTGTTTTAAGCATATTTTTTTTTCATTTAATATATATTCTTTGTTAGTTTATTTCTTTTTTAAAATTATCGATTATTAAAATATAGAAGTTTAAAAAATTTGCATTTTCTACTTTGTTATAATTTTAAAAATTTTAAAGGATTTTTTGTCATCTATTTTTTTAGAGATGACGAATAATATTATTAACAAATATTAATAAATATTAATATTTTTTATATATGTGTGCCATCTATTAATCATTTATTTTTATTTTGTCATATTTTTTTTTGTTTATAAACGCCAGCCATCTGATTTTGCAAATAAACTGAAATTTAATTATTTTGAGGAAATACTATCAGTTGTGGTTGTTTAATATTCGTCTTCTCATTTAATAATGTGATTTTATTATATGCTTCATTCTTTTATTTATGTTTTTATTTTACAAATATTGTCCGACAAAAAATATAGAAATTTTAAAAATTTGCGTTTGTTATTCTTTTATAATTTTACAAATTTTCTGACTTTTTTGTTAAGCGCTAATGTAATTATTTCTATTTGTTTCTTAATATTTAATTTTTACGATTTATCAATTTATGTTAAAGGTTTTATATTTAAAGGATTACGCTTTAATCTAATTAAAAATAGTACGAAAATATTTATTTTGATTTTGTTTAGCGGTAATGTTACCTCACTTACAGATAAAACTGGTGGTTTAGGTAAGAACCGAGTTTTAGTTGCTTGTTTGTAAGTAACTTTGTTGATGGAATTAAGCATTTTTGTCTGAACAATTGTTTGAAAATCGTTTGTTATTGAAATATTTATTGTTTGTTTAAAATTGGAGCATATCTTTAAATCGGATTTCACTGATTGTTTGAAATTCAATTATTTTTCCTAGCTTTTTGTTAGTTTTATATTTGTATTTATTAAAATTTATTATTATGCTTTGTGTATTTAGTTTCTGGAAGTACTGGGAAGACAGACTTTCCTTACGGGTACTAAAATATTTTACTTTAAATATTTCTAAGTATTCACTAATTTGTATTTTTCTTGAAATGAAATTAAATTTTTCAAGTGGTTAGATAAATTTTGTGTCCAATTGTTTGATTATGTATTTTTGTTTACTTATTATTGACAAAGGTAGATTATTCGCAGTATGAATTAAAATTCTGGTTTACAAATTGTCAATATTGTAATTTTGTCATTTAGTGGAAATCAATCATCTTTTTCAGCCGGCTCTGGAGGTACAGGTATGCACATTGAACCTTTTAATTTGTCCAATATGTATAATTTGTTGTATATAATTGTCTTTAAATGATAACCTTGTTAGCATCATTTTATTTAATAAAAAATTAATTCTCACCTTTTTCATATGTAGTCACAGCTTTTATTAAATTTTGTTTGTAACATTTTTATTAAACATTGTTTTTTAAACTTTTTATGTTTTTTTGATTTGTAATATGTACTTCATCAATATGTCTTAATTGTTTAGGGTTGCCTGGCGGCAGTTCTACCGATTCTCATTACGGGTATGTGCAATACATTTGTAATTTTGCGCTTTTTTGTAATCATTACTTTGCACTAATTGACATAATATATATTCGTTGCTTTATTATACGACGGCTTATTGATAAAGCAAGAAAACAGGAATTTCATTATTAGCTCTATAGATTAGTAATTGATAAATTTTGTACTTAAGTCTTCTCATTTATTAATGTGTTAAAAGCTTATGTTTATTCGTTCTTTTATATAATTTGTTCTTTAATTTGTTTTACAAAAATTATTGGTCATAAAAATGTATATAATTTGAAACAGTTTGCGTTTGCAACCTGTTAAAATTTTAGAAATGTTCTGGTTTATTCTTTGCAATCTATTAATGTAATTGTTGCTATTTACTTCTTTATATTTGAGTCTTAATATTTTATCAATTCTAATCTACGAAGTATCATAATTAAAATTACGTTTTTTACATTGACATTTTACGAAAATATTTACTTTGTCCTCTTTAGCGGCAATGCTACCTCACTTACAGATAAAACTGGCGGTTTAGGTAAGTACGTGTTTTATATTATTTGTAAGTGATGGTTATTAAATGATGCTTTTTTATCTTAAAATTTGTGAACGTCTTCTAATATAGAAATATTTTGAATTGTTGGAATTTGTTTGCTTATTCTATAAACTTATTTAAATGATTGTTTAATGTTTATAAAAATTTTTTCGAATTGAACTCATTATAATTTGTATTTATTTTAACTTATTCGAATGTTTTCTAAATTTAGTTTCTGGTAGTACAGGAAAAACAGACATTCCGTACGGGTAATAAAATATTTTACTTTTAATAAACAATGTATTTAACATTTTACTTTTATCTTGATATGATTAAACAAGTAAAATAAATATAGTGATTAGATAAATTTTCATAAAAAGTTATATATTTGTTTTTGTTTACAAGTTTTTTTGGATATGTAAATTGTTCTCAATTTGAACCAATATGCTTTTCCAAATAAACATTTTTATAATTTTGTGATTTAGTGGAAATCAATCATCTTTTTCAGCCGGCTCTGGTGGTACAGGTATGAACGTTGTATCTTGAATTTACTCAACACGTATAATTTTTTGTATATAATTTGCTTAAACTATAATTTTGATGTCAATGGTTTGAGTAAATCAAATATTTTTATACAGCTTTCTAATGTGTAGTCACGTCGTTCATTTAATTTAATGGCTTTCATTTTTTTAATTTTATTTTATAAAGTTTAAATGTCTTTTTATTTATATATATAATTAACAATGCTTTTGTTGTTTAGGGTTGCCTGGTGTCAGTACTACCGAATCACCTTACGGGTATGTGTATAAGCTTTTGAATTTTGCTGCTTTTGAGGCAATAAATCGTTTTGCTAAAATTGTCAGTTGTCATATTTTATTGTATGTTTTTGATTTTTGTCATATTTTATTGTATGTTTTAAAAATGAACATGTTATTAATTATTTGCATGATAGATTATAAATTTACAATGTGCTTCGATAATCTCATTATTTAAAAAAATGTTTTAAGCATATCATTTTTCATTTTATATATATTCTTTGTTAGTTTATTTCTTTTTTTAAAATTATCGATTATTAAAATATACGAGTTTAAAAAATTTGCATTTTCTACTTTGTTATAATTTTAAAAATTTTAAAGGATTTTTTGTCATCTATTTTTTTAAAGATGACGAATAATATTTTTAACAAATATTAATAAATATTAATATTTTTTATATATGTGTGCCATCTATTAATCATTTATTTTTATTTTGTCATATTTTTTTTTGTTTATAAACGCCAGCCATCTGATTTTGCAAATAAACTGAAATTTAATTATTTTGAGGAAATACTATCAGTTGTGGTTGTTTAATATTCGTCTTCTCATTTAATAATGTGATTTTATTATATGCTTTATTCTTTTATTTATATGTTTTTATTTTACAAAAATTGTCCGACAATAAAATATAGATATTTTAAAAATTTGCGTTTGTTATTCTTTTATAATTTTACAAATTTTCTGACTTTTTTGTTAAGCGCTAATGTAATTATTTCTATTTGTTTCTTAATATTTTAGTTTTTACGATTTTTCAATTTATATTAAAGATTTTATATTTAAAGGATTACGATTTAATCTAATTAAAAATAGTACGAAAATATTTATTTTGATTTTGTTTAGCGGTAATGTTACCTCACTTACAGATAAAACTGGTGGTTTAGGTAAGAACCGAGTTTTAGTTGCTTGTTTGTAAGTAACTTTGTTGATGGAATTAAGCATTTTTGTCTGAACATTTGTGTGAACATCTTTTGTTATCGAAATATTTATTGTTTGTTTAAAATTGGAGCATATCTTTAAATCGTATTTCACTGATTGTTTAAAATTCAATTATTTTTCCTAGCTATTTGTTAGTTTTATTTATGTATTTATTAAAATTTATTATTATGCTTTGTATATTTAGTATCTGGAAGTACCGGGAAGACAGACTTTCCTTACGGGTACTAAAATATTTTACTTTAAATATTTCTAAGTATTCACTAATTTGTATTTTTCTTGAAATGAAATTAAATTTTTCAAGTGGTTAGATAAATTTTGTGTCCAATTGTTTGATTATGTATTTTTGTTTACTTATTATTGACAAAGGTAGATTATTCGCAGTATGAATTAAAATTCTGGTTTACAAATTGTCAATATTGTAATTTTGTGATTTAGTGGAAATCAATCATCTTTTTCAGCCGGCTCTGGAGGTACAGGTATGCACATTGAACCTTTTAATTTGTCCGATATGTATAATTTGTTGTATATAATTGTCTTTAAATGATAACCTTGTTAGCATCATTTTATTTAATAAAAAATTAATTCTCACCTTTTTCATATGTAGTCACAGCTTTTATTAAATTTTGTTTGTAACATTTTTATTAAACATTGTTTTTTTTAACATTTAATGTTTTTTGATTTGTAATATGTACTTAATCAATATGTCTTAATTGTTTAGGGTTGCCTGGCGGCAGTTCTACCGATTCTCATTACGGGTATGTGCAATACATTTGTAATTTTGCGCTTTTTTATAATCATTACTTTGCACTAATTGACATAATATATATTCATTGCTTTATTATACGAGGCCTCTTTGATATAGCAAGAAAACAGGAATTTCATTATTAGCTATATAGATTAGTAATTGATAAATTTTGTACTTAAGTCTTCTCATTTATTAATGTGTTAAAAGCTTATGTTTATTCGTTCTTTTGTATAATTTGTTCTTTAATTTGTTTTACAAAAATTATTGGTCATAAAAATGTATATAATTTGAAACAGTTTGCGTTTGCAACCTGTTAAAATTTTAGAAATGTTCTGGTTTATTCTTTGCAATCTATTAATGTAATTGTTGCTATTTACTTCTTTATATTTGAGTCTTAATATTTTATCAATTCTAATCTACGAAGTATCATAATTAAAATTACGTTTTTTACATTGACATTTTACGAAAATATTTACTTTGTCCTCTTTAGCGGCAATGCTACCTCACTTACAGATAAAACTGGCGGTTTAGGTAAGTACGTGTTTTATATTATTTGTAAGTGATGGTTATTAAATGATGCTTTTTTATCTTAAAATTTGTGAACGTCTTCTAATATAGAAATATTTTGAATTGTTGGAATTTGTTTGCTTATTCTATAAACTTATTTAAATGATTGTTTAATGTTTATAAAAAAATTTTCGAATTGAACTCATTATAATTTGTATTTATTTTAACTTATTCGAATGTTTTCTAAATTTAGTTTCTGGTAGTACAGGAAAAACAGACATTCCGTACGGGTAATAAAATATTTTACTTTTAATAAACAATGTATTTAACATTTTACTTTTATCTTGATATGATTAAACAAGTAAAATAAATATAGTGATTAGATAAATTTTCATAAAAAGTTATATATTTGTTTTTGTTTACAAGTTTTTTTGGATATGTAAATTGTTCTCAATTTGAACCAATATGCTTTTCCAAATAAACATTTTTATAATTTTGTGATTTAGTGGAAATCAATCATCTTTTTCAGCCGGCTCTGGTGGTACAGGTATGAACGTTGTATCTTGAATTTACTCAACACGTATAATTTTTTGTATATAATTTGCTTAAACTATAATTTTGATGTCAATGGTTTGAGTAAATCAAATATTTTTATACAGCTTTCTAATGTGTAGTCACGTCGTTCATTTAATTTAATGGCTTTCATTTTTTTTAATTTTATTTTATAAAGTTTAAATGTCTTTTTATTTATATATATAATTAACAATGCTTTTGTTGTTTAGGGTTGCCTGGTGTCAGTACTACCGAATCACCTTACGGGTATGTGTATAAGCTTTTGAATTTTGCTGCTTTCGAGGTAATAAATCGTTTTGCTAAAATTGTCAGTTGTCATATTTTATTGTATGTTTTTGATTTTTGTCATATTTTATTGTATGTTTTAAAAATGAACATGTTATTAATTATTTGCATGATAGATTATAAATATATAATAAGTTTCGAAAATCTCTTTTTTAAAATAGTGTTTTAAGCATATTTTTTTTCATTTAATATATATTCTTTGTTAGTTTATTTCTTTTTTAAAATTATCGATTATTAAAATATAGAAGTTTAAAAAATTTGCATTTTCTACTTTGTTATAATTTTAAAAATTTTAAAGGATTTTTTGTCATCTATTTTTTTAGAGATGACGAATAATATTATTAACAAATATTAATAAATATTAATATTTTTTATATATGTGTGCCATCTATTAATCATTTATTTTTATTTTGTCATATTTTTTTTGTTTATAAACGCCAGCCATCTGATTTTGCAAATAAACTGAAATTTAATTATTTTGAGGAAATACTATCAGTTGTGGTTGTTTAATATTCGTCTTCTCATTTAATAATGTGATTTTATTATATGCTTTATTCTTTTATTTATATGTTTTTATTTTACAAAAATTGTCCGACAATAAAATATAGATATTTTAAAAATTTGCGTTTGTTATTCTTTTATAATTTTACAAATTTTCTGACTTTTTTGTTAAGCGCTAATGT
>WNNJ02002435.1:0-35498 GCA_012934845.2 Pomphorhynchus laevis
AAGCTTGCTCGGAAGGATTCGATCTGGGCTATGGCTAACGAGGGAAATGAAGATATCGCCCGTGGGCAAGCGACTCCATTTGTCGTGACGGGAAGCGGTAAAGGCGACTTTTCCGCCTGCGACTAGCGACTAGGTGGAGGGCGTCCCACTTCGGTAACACTTACGCAATGGGAAGTAATCAAGGACCTTTTTCACTGAATATCCTTCAGTGGAATTCGGGAGGTGCTTCCGCCCTTAGCCTTCTATCTGGTAGAGATGCAGATGTTATAGTCCTTCAGGAGACGCGGTCTATCCGTCTCCCCCAGGATATTACTCGATTTATCCCTAAGCACATATACACCCACTTTACTCCTTACATAACCCCCTCACTCCTCTTCATCACAAGGTCTTTTAACCCTAGTAAAAAGCTCCTTAAGATCATCCCTCCTATTAAACTACTCTTGTCCAGCCCTATCTTGTTTAGCTATATCACTTTGTGTAAGCGTATAAGCATAGCCAATGTCTATATTCGGCCAGGAGAAATTCACAAAAACCGTGACCTCCTGGATCAAATATTGGGGAGCGGTTATGACATGTTACTTGGTGACTTCAACGACAGAACTGGTCGTTGGATTAATGCAGCACTCCGCAGAGCAAGGATCGACTATCTTATTCATAAACCACCTTCCCCACCTTTCATTGCTCTACAACAAATTCTCTCCTCGACATATTACTGCTACATAAGATGTGGTTGTTGAAACTCATTTGCACCGAGCAGTCGCGTCAACAACAGACCACCTCTCATGACCTAATTCGCTGGAGGCTAGAGGACGATACGTTGCTTAGAAGAAGGTTTCACTTTGACCCTATTAGAGTGGCCTTCTTTCAGGCAGCTATCCAACTCTTCCCCAGAATTGGAATTGAGAGTTTGACCGAATTTAATTCCTACCTCTCATCGCAAGCTACCGCGATCCTTTCGACTACATATAAAGGTCGAATATACAATCCTACTCCAACAAAGCTCAAGGTCCTAGCTAAAATGTTACACCTTCCCAATCTCTCTGTTTCCGCCAGACATATCCTCTCGAATGAATATTGGAGCTCTAGATATAGGCTCCAGCTGAGCAGGGATAGGGCAAGCATTGCTCGCCTAAACCCTTCTCAGGCTTCCTTCTGGAAGATATTCAAGAAAGAGAAGTTTGTTTGCTGGAAGGATAGAGCCTTGGTTTGGATTGGTAGCATAGGCCTTGACAAAGTTTTAGAGGAGTCACTTTCCTTACATAATTATGGAGCCACTCAATCTCCCCAACCAATCCCGCCTTGGTGTGACTTCAGGAGTAGGGACTTATCTGTTACAGATATCCTTAACTCCTGGGGACCACTCCCGGGCACCTCCAAATCCCACGCGCCACTCACCACTCGTGTCTGTCAGCTTTTGACATACAGTCAGAGAAAGGAGGTCGCCATCACAATGCTATTAGCCTCCCCGTCTGACATAGCGGACATCAACATCAGCCGTCGAGTTTTTTTAACTAAAAAGAGATTAATCACTTGTCCTAAAGATCTGCGGCCCATCTCGATTCAAAACGCCCTCATATCCATCTACGAAAAAGCGCTTGCGCGTAGAATCCGCGTTCATTTATGTAGGCGTAATTTGATCCCACCGAGTTTTCATGGGTTTGTCAAAGGGCGCTCGGTCCATTCAGCAATTGGTGAAGTGCATCAGTTTTGTCAGGATAATAGTCATCAGCTTGCTGTGGCTGTTTTTCTTGATTTTTTCAGCTGCATTTGACCGGATCTCCATTCCCTTCGTTATCTCCTCTCTCAGGTCCCTCGGGTTGCCTGCGAGAATTGTTAACAGGGTGGAGATATTGCTGTACACCAAGCGGTTCTACTATGAAGACGACCCTGATGCGCGTCAGTTCTACCCTATTACGGGTGTACCTCAAGGATCCCCACTTTCTCCTATCTTATATCTTGCTGCATCCATTGTTCTATTCAAGAATTTTAAACGTGATCAACATCTAGTGGTATATGCTGATGATACCACAGCCTTGTTCTCTGGACGCAGGTGCAAAGATGTAATCTCTGACATCAGCCGTTTCTTTTTAAGATTAAAAGATCAGTTGCCCCCATCCAATCTTATTTTAAACTCCTCTAAATCACAGGTGGTAGTCTTTAATGGAGTTCCTGCCACCAAAAACAAACTTAAGAGACTAGCACTCTCTGCACTCCCCTTTATTTTGCAGCATCAACCACTCCCCATCTTCACGAGTCGAGTAAAATATCTGGAGTTCACCGTTACGGTGAATTGGTCGGCGAAAGCTGACCTGGATAAACTTAAACGTATCCTGAAGAAAGCTTGGTGGGCTCTGAAACGGGCCTAGCATCTGTCACTGAATGGGATAACCCAAGTGCGCCTCTGGGGTACTTGGGCTATCTCGGGATTAGTCTTCTTCTCACGAGGACGTCCCCCAGAACAAAGACTAAGGTTTCTCAAGCTCCTCATCTCGAGATTACCAACCATAGTCCGCCTTGACTGGACCCTTAGGTGTGTGAGAGACCCCGAATGGTTCAGTCAGAGGGCGGCGCGCTGGTGTGGCCGAGGGGCTCAGATTCCTCTGGACCTGAGGCCGTGAATATAAGTTGAAGATTTCAAAATACATGTCGTGAACAGCTTCTATTTAAAGTTTTCTTTTGCATGTTTTTGTTTCTTAAGTTTTTTTTATCAGTTATATATTTATTAATAAAACCCTTACTTACTGCATTTGACACGTTAAAAAATATTTTTTTTCACAATCTGATTGTTTTCGCATATGCATTTTTATAAGCGGGCATGCTCCACTTTATGAATTTTCCGTTTTGAATTAGTGGAAAAAACAGTGTGCAACATCCAACAACATTCACTTTACACGGAGTCGGAACATTACTAGAATACGCATAGGCCTAGTGGCGACATAATTGGGATAAGCTCTGGTTTGGAAATCGTCTGATGCAAGCATCTCCAAAATCAGATACTTCTTTAACATTTTAAATTCGAGAAAATTTAAAATGTTAAGTATATCGATATCAAACTGGACCGTAGTGCATGTGATGACACGTTACAATTCACGACTAGATTTTAGACTCACACAGCAGTCTAAACCTATAAACTCGTAAAATCTAGGATATTGTCCACGGGATCCTAGATTTTAGTATCGACGACATAAATTGTATACGAGTTTGGACGACATTTGGTTGTTCATTAATACAGATATTGAACAATATTGGAGAATGAATTGAGTCTTGAAGAATGTTGGTTGATATACGGAGCCATTCCGACAGATAATCACATACACGACTATGATAAGACAATTTCTTGAGTACTATAATGGTGTAGATTTGACATCAGAAGTGAATGAATTACACGATCGAATGATTTAGATAAATCAATAAAGATTACATCCACCTATGATCCTACCAGTACAATAGCCGCATGTCTGTCTCGCAAAACACAAGATGTGTAAGAGAAAACTTTTAATGCAAAAATCGAGTTACTATATTATTTATATTTCAGGTATATAGCCAGATGGCTGTTTTAACCGCTCACAGGTAGCTATTTACAACAGAACAAAATCAAAATAGAAAACATACACATCAGTAATCTTCATCGCAGAAACGATAACATCAAGGGTAGTTCACGAGTCAATGAGTGCGTTCGCAACTCATCCATCGCATAAGCTGTACCTTGAATGATATAGCATCCAATATGCCACGATGTTATCAGGAAAAATATTCCACGCGTTGATCACTCAATGTGAAAGTTGGACATAAGATGGGCATCTTCCGTGACTCGAAACTACCATTTTTTAGTGTCCTCTAAAAAATGATTTATTTTTACTTGGCAAATGCGTGCCGGCGCATGCTTACATGACCACAACAACAAAAACAAAAATCTAAGTCATATTCGAGAAGGTGAGAATGGAGGAGGTATTTTAGAACGTGGAGTACGAAGGAATTACGGAAACGCAGCGATAGAAAGAGGTACGGCAGGTGTCGTCTAAGAAAAGGAGGTTGATAAACGATGGAGAGCCGACAGCGATGAGACGAAAAGTGGCGAGAAACAGACGTAGTTGGATGCGGATATGGATAGTTGGCCAGGAGAGATGGTCATGATATGTGGATATGTGGTCGAAGCGACGGAGATTTAGGATTACTCGAACAGTGGAGTTGATGATGCGTTGTAGGGGTATGATGATGGATTTTAAAGAATTGGCGAAAAGGCTGATGCAGTAATCGATTTTAGGAAAGAGAAGCGACGAAAGAAAATGCATACAAGAACAGGAGGCGGATACGGCGGATGTCACGGAGAATTAAGTTAGACGAGCGAACTTTATCGCAGATGAAGGATTTAAGGGAAAGGTGAACATAGAAATAGAATCCTAAGAAAGTGAGATTGTGGACTATGGGGTGATGAATGAGGCAAAAATACAAGGGGAGGAGATATGTTAGGTTGAGGGGGGATCCACATTATTTTGGACTTGTCTGTGTTTAGAACGAGATGAAGCTGGGAGAAACGTTTGCAGATAGAGTAAGACAGTTTGAGGTAGAAATGGCGATATCGTGTATGTGATGGACGGGTCATGATCATATATCAGGATGTCATCGGCGTATTGTATGACGTTAAAGGAGTAAGGTTTGATAAACGGAGAGAGATCGCCAAGCAGCAAAGAGAAAAGTAGGGGACCTAGGACTGAACCTTGTGGGACTCCGCATAAAATAGGGATGAAAGGAGAGGATGATGAATTTGAACAGACGCGAAAGTAAAGAGCTGATATGTATGTATAAGGCAAATCATGCTACGGGGCAGAAAGAAAAGCCATTATCATAACGAAGGTGAGAAATGAGGGTGGAGTGGTCAACAATGTCGAAGGCTGAGGAGAGGTCTAGGGAGATAAGAACACTATATATATCCTTGTCACGAGAAACGAGTAGTTCGTTGTAAACGTTCATTCTGGTGAATTCTGTGAAGTGATTACAGCGGAAAGCGGATTGGAAAGGAGGGTACAGTTGGATGAAAAAAGATAAATGTAGATCTTTATTAAAATAGGGTGTTCTAAGAACTTAGAAAGAGTAGGGGGAGTGAAATGGGGCGATAGCTAGAAGGTAGTAAGGTGTTGAGCGATTGTTTCTTAAAGGGGAGGACGAACGATGGCGGATTTCTAGTGAATAGAAAATACCAATGCGGATGGACGAGTTAAACAAGATGGTGAGGATAGGGGATATCAATGAGCATATTGATTTAAGTATGGATGTAGGCAGAGGATTGGAGGGTGGTGTTTTGTTGGGCAAGGACACAAGGACAGATGATATTTCGGTAGGTGAGACAGAGATGAGATGAAAGAGTTCCGGGAGGATGAGGCAAGGCGAGTAACAGTAAGATGGAATGGAGACGAGATAGCGAGAAAGCAACGTGGATACTTTGATATGCATAAATAACGAATAATCAGGGATATTGATGTTGCAAGACGAAGAGGAGCGAGGAAGGATTGAGATAAAAGTATACCAGAGAGACTTAGGATTTAATAAAGTGATGATTTTATGCTGCTAGAAGGAGTTGCATTGGGTACGTTATAGGTTGAGATTAGACTGGCGAAATGCAAGATAGGAATCACGGAGAGACGGAGTGAGTGAGCGGATATCACGTCTGATAAAGGGTTGATATTCTCGAAAAGCATGACGGAGTCGACGCTTTTAGAGTAGGCATTGGATGTCAAACCATTGAGCACAGTGCAAGCGACGGTGATAGTGAAGCAAGAAGGGCAAGATAAGATCGAGAGTGAATGTGAGTTCAGAGTTGAAAAGAAAAGCGATCTCGCGAGAATAGGAAGAGGTTGTTATGGGAGAAGATATAGACGATTTGAGGTAGGCGGAACGGAGAAGGGGGATATCAAGATTTTTCCATGTGTGATGTAGGATGGTAAATGTATGAGGCGGGATGCTGTTTGAAGTGAGATCAACGGTGACGAGAAAGTGATCGGATAGACCAGGATCGAAGATGGACAGTTAGGTATAAGCAGCAAAGCGATCGGGGACAGCGATGATGTCGAGTGCCTCGCTAAGAATGTGTGTGAGGCAGTGGAGATGAGTTTGTAATTGTAGTTTGATAGAATGTTGATGAACCGGATGGAATCGGTAGAAGAAGGGCGGTCGAGACGGTTGTTGAAGTCGCCAAGAACGATTAAGAAGGGATGGAAGACAAAGAACAGTGGGACAGAAGGTAAGCGAGTTCGGTAAAAAATAATTAGGTAGGAGCTGATGAACCAGGACGGTATACAATGGCGAGATCCAGAAAGATCGGTCTAGAAAAACGACGAGTTAGCAATTCAAATGAACAAGGACTTAAAGGAAAAGTGATTTTGCGAAGAGACGCATGGTGAAGGGCGAATGCGACAATGCCGCCATGATTAGAGAATTTAGAAAGGGATGAGCTTAGATGGTGGGCGGATAAGAGTAGTTAGCAAGCAGCAGAGAACAAACGGCGAATAGAGAGGTCGTCGGAATCGGAGTGCCAGGATGCGGTGAGCAGAAGAGATCAATGGATTGCTTAGTGAATAGGTTGAGGATGATATCGGATTTATTGAGCATAGATCTTGTGTTGAGTAAACCGAGGCGGAAATCGTGTGTAGTGGTGATAAGGGCTAGCGGAGAAGACACGGGGGAGATGAAGCGCTATCGAGTTTTGTGGCCGGTGTGGACAACTTGAAAATTTCCGTCGATGTTTCGGATAAAGAGATATGTTTCACCGTTTTCTTTGCGACTGCGTTTTTCGATGCTGGCAGACGAGAGTTGAGCGATTTTGGTAGGTGTGCGATCGAGGAAAATGCAAGTGGCTGAAGAAGATATGAGTATAAATCGTTTGGAGAGGACGCGTGAGAGCGATGCTTGAAAACAATTTTCAGGAGGGGGCTGAGAAGGATTATATTTAAAAGATTTGTTTAGGCGGATGAATGCAACAGGAGAGATGTCGTTGAAAAATGATGATTTATCCACAGAAACAAGAGACGAGAGGATGGATCTGAAGGCGGAAACATCGTGGTCAAGACTTGTTTGTTGAGATAAAGAGGTGGAAAGAGTGATATTAGTGTGACGATGACGCAACGATGGCGAGAAGGAAAGCGTTTCCATAAAGGAGGACGAGTCGGCGAGATCACGAGCTAGCAGTTGAGGATATGGAGGGAGTGGGTTCGACAGCAAGAGACAGATGATAGGGATAATATAGATGACGGCAAGCGATGTGAAAAAAGGTTATGAGTGGAAGGTTAGTGGAGATGATTTTGATTTATGGATGTAGAATATTGATAAACGCGACAGAAGGAACGGAACGTGTGGGTGTCGGGGACTTAAGATTACATGAGATGGGATGTGTATATGATGATATGATCAGTGGGTAGAGAAAATACATCGGAAAAAACCAGGGTAGTTTGAGTGGACGTTTTTGAGGTTAATATGTGCTTGTGGAATATGTTGCGGATTAGTTTGTTTGCACAAAATCCACATTGGAAGTCTTCTTTAGACTTACTGTGGTAGCAAGTGATTGTGTTCTATACGCTGCAGTCGTGTGTCGAACACTGTACTTGCAGTTGAGCATAGTTGTGTAGGTCATATCTGTTTTTTAAGTCCTCACATTAACGTCCTTGTGTGTTGAAGGTGTTAAATTTGCTAATGCAACTGATTGAATTAATCTGCAACTGATTGAAAATATCTGCAACTGATGTATGTTATAATTTCTCAAACTCTTTTTTCTCTACTTCTCATTCTCTTCTTAAACACTATACAATCCGAAGGATACGTCTCAAATTGGTGAACAATACAATGTACAGCCAGGATTTCATACAATATCAATCTCTCGCGTATAGATACTAAACCTAAACTGCTTTAACGAGAATTATAGAAAAAAATCGCACATATGTAAAGCAACTGGAAATGACTCCAAATCGTCAATTTCGTTGTATGTATAAGGAAAGAACGTCGGAGAAACATATTCAATCATAGGTTTAAGCAGCGCATTGTTCAAATAAACAGCACAAGATGGAATTAAGTTTCTAAAACCGTTCTTTATGGTGTAACGCACTTTCCGAGATGTGTTACATATTATATCGGTGTTCGTGTCTTTAAATTAGTCTGCACCATTATATCAAGATATTTGGTGGTCGCAGTATTCGTAATGATTTCGTCACTGGGATAGTATTTATGACACATGCTGCTACGACCGAACCTCATATAAGCACATTTTTGTATTTAAACTAATTCCTGTTTTTATGGACCAACGATGAACAAGGTTCAACATGCCCTGAGAAACTTAACGATCTTCGAAATCCTGTAGTGGTCTTTCAGAAACCACTTATTGTTTCAATCAGCGAAAGTGGTAATGTCAGCTTATACGGCATCGAGGCTTGGTCTTATGTATTTCAAAGGGGCGATCAATTTACTTTGATGTTATGTTGCTTCCTATTCTGAATTACCGGCTTCGACGCTATGGATTGGATTTGACCGTGACAGATTTTCAGGCTATTGGCATTAGTTTTTTGCGCTACCTAAAAGTGATAGAAGAGTATCCGAGATATGTTTATCTACAGCTATTACGGCGCTTAGTAGATCGAAATCCCTCTAGGTAAAACCTCTCAATAAATTAAACCTTGAAGCAAACGCAGCATATTTGGCAATCCGACTTCTCTTCAATAACAAGATACTTAGTCATAATACATCGTGTCATTATCAAGCGTTATTAATATCTTCTAGTGAAATAAAAGCATTTAAGCATCAGCTTAGATCAACAGCTTGCATCCCCAACTTATAATGGATCCACTTCTTCAGCCGCTTCGTCCTTATATTCCGAAGATGTGTCGTTCTTTCCCCGTTTTCAATTACTACTGTCATGATGATGTTTGATAAAGAGTTCTACATACTCGCCGTTTCCATTATGTGCTGCATCTTGATTTACATTTGATCTTGAATCATTCTTACGCGAACTTTCATCCAGGTCAATAACATCGTCAATATGATCATCGTCTCCCACCTCAGCATCAGTTCTTTGAGATTCACCGACAGCCTTTACCATTTCGTGCGTGGAGATACTTCTATTTTCATCTTGTTGGTTAATTCGGCTGAGAAGCTCGTGGAAATCAGATTGACCCATAACCTATGTTTCGATGAGTTTCATCAGTTTATCCCGGATTTGTTCGTTCCTTAAGTAATATTGGAAGGCAGAGATATTTTCCTGCATCTGTGTCAAGCAATATTCAGTTCCAGATGGTGCGGCTATCTGTCTTCCAATCGATTGTATGAGACGTTTGCCTTGCTCGCCCCAATGGCACAACGTTTCTACCACAGCGGGGATAAACTGACAGCCAGCAGACTGAATACGCGCTTTGTACTGCTTCTCCTTGACGTTAATTGGGTACACTGTAGCTGCATACCCGGTTGTTATCGACAAGTTAGCAATGTACGCTGATTGATGTGGATGTGTGACAGCGAAATCAATCGAGTGAAGAGGGTTTCCATAGATCAAAATATCTGCTGGTCGTTCGTGAAGGTTTAGTATCAGGTTTTTCACGTTCAAAGCAAATTGCATCCCTGCAGGTTATGCTTCATGAAATATCACATCACGTGTTCCGTAGTGTCTCAGCCCAGGATAGCCACCATATTGTCAGATCAACGCATGTAGCCCAACTGAATCAGCAAGGAGAAAGTATCGACTACAACGATCTCCAGATGAGAACACGGATGAACCAAGCCAAAACCGAATTAAGATGCAAAACTGTGAAGGAGGAATGCCCATTCCGAGGACCTTGTTAGAGATTACTCGTAACCAAGAACTGAAATGGGGGCGCGAAATCGCCAGTAATCGAAGCTTGTCGAATTGGTGAATTTCTGTCAGCAATTGATCATGAGTACTGTTGTCGAATAGTATTAACAGTTTATGTTGACTCTCAGGCTGCATTGCCGGCGATGTTAGATCCATTGACGCGATTATCTTAGTAAGCTTTCTAGTCCTGGGAATGTATTGCCCTCTGGTCCCTATTTACACACTCGTTGTACACTGGCAGTATACGCGCGAGGTGCATGCTTTAAGGTTTCGCGGATCCCAAATCTACCCAGCCTTAAAGGGAGCGTAATTTGGGATCGCATCTGATAGCTAAACTGAGTAAACGTGAGTTCGCTAAACGCCGAAATTGTCGAATCATCGAAATTTTTGCTGAACGTGTTGCCATGATTAGGATTTATTGTTATCATCAGGTGATTTATTTTCGGAGCACTGACGCAATGTCGGAGTAGCAAATGTGCGATTCGTGCATCAGGAATGGTGGATATTCGATCAATTTGGCGTTGCAAATTCAGGAGTTTGATTTTCATCAGGTGGTCACCAATGAAATTATGACAACCTATTGGTGTCCCAAGCAGACAGAAATTTCCAGTCTCAACTAGTAACGGACGATAAGCGCATGACATTTGAACAACAAATTCATTGAACTTGTGAAGTTCAATGAATTTGTTTATGTATATTTGGAATCCCGAAACACCATTGGTGATCCCCATTGGAATTTTTCTGAACTGATATAGGTTTCCCGCGGCTTCAAAGGCGGTCATATGTCTCTCAGAAGGATTGATGTCGATTTTATAGTACGCTTCCTTCAAGTAAATTTGTGGGTAATATTTATTTTTAGCGATTTCATTCACTAGTTCACTGATTTTAGGAAGCGGGTACGCGTCGAGAAGAGTAAATCGATTAATGGTACGGGAAAAATCAACGACCAGGCGTTTGCGCCCGTTTGGACGGGATACGATAACTACTTGAGCTCTCCATGGGGACGTGCTCTCTTTAATTACCCCTTTTGATAACATTCGTTTATTTCGTTTTGAATAAACAGCTGATCATCGTTATTAAATTGTCTGCTTTTTGTGGTGATTGGGTGAACGTTATTACTGAGGTTTCTGTGATCAACAGTGGCGTTTTAATGTGTCCTACTGATGCTGCAAATATTTTTACATCAGGAAGCGGTCCACCGAAATTGATTGATAGGTTTTTGTGTGATCGCAAAAATGGCAAACCCAAAATAGCATTCGTGCACAGATTTGGAGGTACGAAAAATTGAACGTAGTCGTAGCGTTGGGTTTTGAAAATAAAATTTAGTGTGCATTTCCCAATAACCTTCTGCGTTGTATTTGCTGCGAGTATAACCTCAATATCCGCCGGAATGATTCTTACTGAAAGAGCCCGTGCAATGTCAGCATCCAAGAAATTTAGGGAACTTCCTGTATCAATGAGGGCTTCTATCGATAATCCGTTGATCGATAAAGTGGTTTTTAATTGTGAATCATTTTTCGTGTTGATCGTTGACAATAAAACGGCGGATGAAGATTCAGCGTTTAGCTTGGAGAATTTACATACTCGAGCGTAATGGCCGACCTTATGACATAAAAAAGTTTGAGAGATTAATATACACAATTGTGTTGAATAAATTGTTGTAAACACCAAAAACGTGGTTTTATTCAACAATCTATAAATATAGTTAATAAACAAGAATATTAGTTTATAAGATCATAACATGCACATTTTGAAGAGAGTCGCCTTTATGTTTCTCCAACCGCGATAGGCAGCACTGCGTCAGATTTTTTAAGATGTCGATCAAATTAGCGTTTCATAAATGTTTATACACCTATCCATGTCCTTCACCACCCAGAAGGGTGTTTACAAGGGATGTGATTCGTTGTAAAAATGCTCCTGAGATATCTGTCGTCAGGAAGTCTTGTAAATGTACTGAGCGAAGTCCTAAGCAGCCGGATACCAAGATACTTAGTCTAGATCTTCTTAACGAGATCGAGATCTTCTTAATGATACTAAGATACTTAGTCTCTTCTTAACGCAAACATACACTCAGTTTGCTTGGAGAAATCCAAGATATCAAAAGTGTCCTCTGGATTGGCACTTATCTTTAGACGGCTACCACGCAAAATTCTGTACAATTAGACTCCCTTTCCACACTCGCTCGGATCATTGTCGCTGTCAATTTTGCTCAAAAGAGTTTTTAGCTCTTTTGCATGTTTTCGCCTTCCTGTATTTCTTCGTGGTCATTGAAACAAGTTGACAAAAGGAGGCAGGGAGATCATGTGTAATTTTCCGCACCGTCGCATGCATGGCCCGATTTCAGATTTCCAAATTCATCTGAAGCAAGTATACTCAAAAGTCAAAACGTCGGGATTTTGATATGAATTCTTTACGATAAAGAGCACATAGTAATTTTGAAATTCCTCTGTGATCTTTATTATTAGCAATTGAAATAAGAGTGTTTTCAAGAATTCTTTGATTCATTTGATTTGATGTATTGTATTTTTAATTTTGCCCGCCTAGAGGCTGAGAAAAATTAAAAATTAAATTTAATATGGGAAATAATTATTTGCATTATTATTAATAATTATTAGTAAAAAATAAATTTATTATTAAAATAATAATTAGTGCTAACCAATCTTCTAGATTGGTCTCACCAATTTTCTAGATTGGTTAGCAATATTCTTTAATAAGAATATTTTTTATTCACGACGAAGATCATGTGTTGAATTCGTCTTAAATATTTAGTCAAATGGCGACAACTATAGGCGAAAGTGAATATAATAATTGATTACTGCTCTGCTAATACTTAGGAATAAGGCGTTTGCAAAAGCCTTTCTTTTAGGGCTTTTGAAAAATAACGTATTTTTGAATACTAGAATGTCATTAGATATACATAAACTTGTTATTGAGCGTTAACTCAATTTTCGCATAAAAATGTTCTCTTAACAAAAAAATGAGCACTAAAAGCTTATCAAATTCAGGTCAGTAAATACATTCAATGTGAAGCAACAAGTAGTGATTATTTAATGTCAATAGGTATCTCGAGATCTCTGGTAGAGGGTGTCGATAATTCTAATCTTATTAATGATGTCATACGGACAGGAAAATGCATGTTAAATTGTTAATTTCTTTGATAAGCCATCCCTTGACCTTAGGTAATACCCACGCCGGAAATATCGCTGGTTTTTAATGTGAGGAAATGGGAGAATTCGCAGTGTGTCATTCTGCATGAATAAGTTCCCTACAGTTAAATATGTCTATCCCGCATATCAATCACACTTACATTTCCCTGATTCAACGTGGATTAAGCAAAATTTTGACCTGTCTAAGTGGTGCTATATTCTACTGTTGCTTGAAAATAATGTTTTAAATGGTTTATAATAATTATAAAAACGGTATATTTAAAATTCATTAGTCTTTACGGAAAGCATTCCGTAAAAAGATTAAATAAGTTAAGTAAATTCAATAATTGGTTACTCTTAAGACGTTCCATTAGTGTTTTTTATTTTTTGTTTGACTTAATTGATTTAGGGCTGAGTACTCTATAGACTTGTAGACTGTTTGGTAAATATAATGATCTCTTAAATCTAAATAAGTAGATTTATAAATTGGCTTTTATTATATTTTACCATGGCGAAAATTGATGCGAGAAATCGGTCAATTTTATATCTTTACGAAATATCTGAATTGTTACATCGTAAAAATTTTAAACACGACTATAAAACGTAGAAAATGTTTAGGACCCTTTATGAATAGTAGAAAATATTTAAAACGATAAATCAAAATAAAATGAAAATAAATTGCTTGTCAGTAGATTTCGTAAAATCTATACGAATTTTGAAATGCTGTTTTCATAATTAGGTATTACAAAATCTGCAAATGGACATTCAAAAGAACAAAGGTATTGACGGAACACGTCACAAGGTAGATAAGCGTATTACGATCACGAACAAACTTCAAAGCATTATATGACCATATGAACAAAAGTGCAAATAAATTACCAATACTTGCATAAATGTTTAGAAGCATATTCATTGTTGCATCGTCAATGTTTGCTATCGAGAAACCTGTAATGGTAGTAGTTTTTTAGTAGGTAAAATGTTGTTACTATAGCTATTATATTTTGATAAAACAATTTTATATTGTGCTCTTTTAAAAAGTAGAACTGCTCTAGAGTAAAAAATTACCAATTACTTCAGCAACATGTTTCGTATATAATTTTAAAGTAAATTTTCGTTACGTTCAATAAAAAGCAATATTGTAAATTGTTTCGATGCGAAAAGATAAGTTTACTTTGCAAAAAAGTTTAATTTTTTATTGTAAATCATACTTGTCATTAGCAACCATATTATTGCAGTGTTTGATTTTTAACAAAGAAATTTACCCTTTAAATAAAGAGGTTATTATAAAAACGTTCGTTTAAATTTATAAAAAATTATTACTGTGTAGGAAAATTAACGGAGAAGTGATAAAAAAAAGCAGTTAATAATTACTACGACAACGGTGGAGTGCGTATTTGGAGGAAATGCAGAAACGACATTATGTGTGTCATATCCACATGATATTGTTGAAAAGTAAAAACAAAATTGCTCGTTTCGGATATATTGCTACTTTTAATTTTTAGCTTAATTAAAATTCAAATTTTACGAATTTTACTTATTTATTATTGAATGTGTTTCATTCTTTAATTTTTATTTTTATTTTCAGAAAAATTAAATCAGCTGACTGAGTTTACGTATTTAATATAATTATAAAATAAACAAAACATAATAATGCTAAATCAAAATTTAATAATTAAATAATTGTGATAACCAGAGAGAATAAATGACTTTTATTCACGAATCTACAAATAGTAGGTAAAGTTAAATATAAATGATAAAGTAATTAAATGTAATACCACATTCATTTCATGTGATAGTTTTGGAAGTATGCAGGACTTCTTCGACTTCTTGTACTTCGTCGGTAGAATTCTCTAGTTGTCACGGGATGATGGTTTGCCTCAGGAATTGATGTCCTCTTTGAACTCAAGTTCATATCGATATTGTCAGTGGCATCATATTGCTTTCCGTTATTGTTATCATCTTCATAGTCTGGCTGGTTCCTATCGAAGCTATCTTGACAGTCGTCATCCCCGTCCCTTGACAATCCCGAAATACGAATATCCGAATTGTCTGGATCCTTGTAAATGGAGGTTTCTGAAGGATAACGAGATAGGTGTCGAGTTGAAATATTTGCTTCTTTCCCAGATGGAAGTTCGATATGAGCCGTGTTTGGATTCGCGTTTATCAGTTTAGCTTTGAGCAATTTATCGTCGTATTTGTCGTGCTTATAGAAGTTTCGCACGAATACAGATCCGGGACGACGAAGCCATTCTGGTAAATTGAATTTAATTAATGGGCGTCTAGAGAAGTTGAAGATTCGATCATGAGGTGTCGAGCCAGTTGAGGTGCATAATAGTCCTCGAATAGATTGAAGGCTTTCAGCGAGGACCGTTTCCCAAGCAGCAACCGGACGATTGTAGTCTCTAAGCCGCAAAAGTACAGCGCTCCATAATATACCGTTATAGCGTTCGATCTGTCCGTTGCCTAACGGATTGTACGGAGAAGAGTGACTTGCTACCGTGCCAATACTTTCCAGATAATCAGAGAATTCTTTCGACATGAAGGATGACCCGCGATCGGAATGTACAAATTCAGGTGGACCAAATATTGTCACTATACCACGCAGGCAATTTATCACTGTTTGAGCGGACATATCACGGCATGCAAATCCAAAGGGATAACGAGAATATTCATCGACGGCTGTAAGCAAATATTTCTTGCCTGATGAACTGGGCAAAGGACCTTTGAAGTCAAGTGAAATTCTTTCGAAAGGTCGTGTCGCTCTGATGAGGGCAGTTTTTGGAGGCTTGAAGAAGTTTGGTTTCAACAACGAACAGGTAACGCAATGAGATACAACATAACGAACGTCTTCAGTGCTATATGGAAGTTGATTTGATTGAACGAAGTGATACAAACGATTGACTCCTGGGTGGCAAAGCGTAGCGTGAAGTTCATAAAGAAGCTTGAGATCTTTCTGTTTGTTAAAGTAACCGCAACTTGAAGCACAAATATCCCTAGACATTGAGTCGGCCGCATAATTCAACTTTCCAGGCCGGTAAAGTATACAATATTTGAACTCAGATAGATCGAGACGCCATCTTTGCACTTTTTCATTTTTAATTTTACTCTTATGATTCCTGTTAAATATGAATGAAACTGACCTTTGGTCAGTTAGAACATTGAAAGTTCGTCCAGACAAATAGTGCCTCCAGTATCGCAATGCTTCAACGATGGCAAGGGCCTCTTTCTCAATAGCGGAATGTCCAACGACACTCTTACTAAGTGTATGCGAATAAAATGCGACGGGTTTGTTATCCTGCGTTAATACAGCACCGATAGCATAAAGGGATGCGTCAGTCTCTACTGTAAATGTCTTATTGAAATCAATGGGTGTTAGAGTAGCTGAAATAATAAGATCACGAATTATCTCAAATGAGCGCTTTGCTGCAGGTGTAATAGGAAATATCATGGTTTCAGCTAACGGACGAATCTGCGACGAAAAATTTTGAATCCATTTGGAATAATGTGAGAAAAGGCCGACAATTCTTCGCAGTTGACGTTTATTTTGAGGTACCTGCAGTTCTCGCAAAGGTGAGACACGATTAGGATCAGGCCGTTTAATACCACTACCAACTTGATATCCCAGAATATTGATCATCGTTTTATTAATCATACATTTCGATTCATTTAGTGTTATTCGGTACCTAGAAGCAACTTCACGAAACTTGACCAGATTTGAATCATGTTCTTGCTGTGTTTTGCCGCACACAATGATATCGTCGAGGTATGAATAGGTGCCGGTTAAGTTTTCTTTCTCTATGATCTCGTTGATTATTCGCTGGAAGGCAACTACAGCATTCGTGAGTCCAAAAGGCATACGCTGAAATTGATAGAGTTGACCATCTGCCTCGAATGCGGTCAAGAATTTTTCGTTTGCTCGCAAAGGAACTTGATGGTAAGCACTTTTTAAATCGAGGGTGCTAAACACGTTATTGGACGATATGGTGTCGATCAGGTCGTCAATTCGGGGCATGGGATAAGCGTCGAGGACCGTGAATCTATTTACGGTCTGCGAGTAATCTACTACTAGACGACGACGTCCTTCTCTGTTTACAATAAGAACTTGTGCACGCCACGGTGAGCGACTGCGCTCGATGATGCCTTCGGACAACATCCGTTTTACTTCCGAAGCAATAAAGCGGCGATCTTCGATATTACGGCGCCGGGACGGAATTGCTGTAGGTTTCCAGTTTTTAAAATCGTCTGAAAATAACGACGGTATATCGATTTCCATGCTCGATAGTTGCCCAATGGTTAATGTTTCTTGCTTAGCATTTCCTCGAAGTCGAATGGAAACACTTGAATGCAAGCGCAGGAATGGATGACCAAGTATGAGATCACGACAAAGATGAGGCATGACGAAGCATTGAATGTCAGTATAGTTTCGGTCACAGTAAGATATCGGTAATACGCATCGTTCATTGCATACGGATGTAAATGATGAATTAGCCATGGAAATCCTAACACAACAAGATTCTGTAGGAATACCTAGTTTTCGAATAACTGATGAATCGACAAAGTTGGAAGAGCTCCCTGTATCGATAAGTATATCCAGCTGTTGTGTTCCAACGCGAACTTGTACCGTCATGTCGTCAAGTTTAGATGCATCACCATTTGCATTTTGACAGGATATGATATTAAGTGATTCACAGTCGGACGCGTATGGTCAAGTACTACGATTGTATTTTCGTCGAGATCGAAGCAACTTAGTTCGACAAACTTTTTCGTAGTGTCCACGTTTTAAGCAGAATGAACATTCAGCATCCCGGGCTGGACAACGATTTCGTGTATGCATAACTCCACCACAAAAGTAGCACCTTTTCTTGTTGATCTTTTGAGCTACGGCAATAGATTCTTCACTGTCAGAAATATCAGTATTTCCTTTTGAACCTTTAGTTTCCCTTAAGGCATTTACTGTGAATTTGGATGTGTGTTGATATTCGTTTGATTGAGTTTGAGCTGCTTCAATCGTTCGAGCGACTTGATAAGCTTTCTCTTTGTCGATGTCATTAGTCTCGAGTATGCGTTGACGAATCTCGTTCGATTGTAAACCCGTAATAAATGAATCGCAAATAAGAATATCGCGCAGCTCCTTAGCTTTCACATCTTTGAAGGTGCATTGTCGCGTAAGTGTTTCAAGACGATCCACATAGTTAGATATCGATTAATCGAGAGTTTGTCGTGCAGAACACAGTAGATGTCGTTTGTAAACCGAATTTGTAGATTTTATGAATGCTTTGTCGAGGACATCCATTGCTGAATCATAATCCAGGCACTCGTCAATCTTGTCGAATAATTGAGCAGAAATTGAGATTTTCAGGAGATCAAGTTTGTCATCTTGTGAATCCATTTTGATGCGTCTGATAAATGTTTCGAAGCGATATCGCCAGTGACGCCATTCGCGTTCTGCTTCAGGACAGTCTGTCGTTACTTTGAGTGTATCCGGCTTGAACAGAGTATCCATCAAGACAATTCGTGAATAAAATTGTGATAACCAGAGAGAATAAATGGCTTTTATTCACGAATCTACAAATAGTAGGTAAAGTTAAATATAAATGATAAAGTAATTAAATGTGATACCACAATAATAAAATAAATAAAGAAAAAAAGTCTTTGTTATTGAAACTCTTACAATCGTTCAGCTTTCAGATCGTTCAGCTTTCAGATCGTTCAGCTTTCAGATCGTTCAGCTTTCAGATCGTTCAGCTTTCAGATCAGATAAATATTACAAAAAATTTTAACGAGAAATATTCTCGATGAGTAACTATTATTAGTTACTGTAGCGATCGAGTGGTTCGCAGTATACATACATTGAAAATAAACATTAATAAATATAAATAAATCAAATCAGCTAACTGAGTCTACGTATTTAATATAATTATAAAATAAACAAAACATAATAATGCTAAATCAAAATTTAATAAATTAAATAATAAAATAAATAATAATTATTAGATTTTTTATAATTTATATCAAGTTAAAATAAAAAATTGAAATTCGAAATAAAAGTCATTTTTATGAATTGACTAATAAATAACATACGTTGTATCAGAATAAGAATTAGAGGTCATCAGGAGGAACTGCTATGCTATCAGGTTTCGGCCCATAACTCCTCTACCCAACATAGCAGCGGGGCCAAATACATGCTGATGATGTATTTCATCTGATAAAACTATCTAGTATCTTATTCTAATACAAAGTATATTATTTATTATCCATCCATAAAAATTTGCCACTTCAGAGTTTAAATTTATTCTTTATATTATTGTGTTGATTTATATATTTTACTATTTTCTGCTTGATGTTATTTTTATAGTAACCTAGTTTAAAATATGTATTTATTAAATTATTTAAATGATTTTGAAAACCAGCATCATTACATTTTATTGCAATTCTTTAAATTTTATTATTTAATGCATTATATTTAATATTATGTGATACGCAAGAATGCTAATGCAAAACTTTTCTTGTAAATTTAAATATGTCATCTTTACGGTAGAAATTAATAGTGGTTTTAGTTAATGTTAATTTAATGTTCATATCTAGATATACACCTTCTTTATCATTAATATTGGTTTTGTTAAGAATAAGGCTTTCTGGATAAATGTGCTCACTAATTGAATAAAAATTATTAGAATTAAATACACATATATCATCAATGTATCGAAACATATATTTCATATATTTATATTGTTTAGATTTAGTTTACTAAATCTAAACAATATAGATTTAGTTTAGTTAGATTAAGCTTACTTTGTTGTCCAAGTCAAGGAGTATTCCCGTTTAAAGATTATTAAATATATATAGAATAAAGACTAAAAATAAAGAACAAAAATAAATACGATGCATAATTCTTAGGATTTTATCTGGATTTGTCAGTCTGATAATTTTAAGATTTTAGTGCATTAATAATAATTTGAGTAATTAAATACTGTTTGGAACATACTCCGGTGTACTCATAAATAAATCACTGTTTTCCTCTTGAGGAGGCATAAACACTAGGCAGCATTCTATATATCCTCATCAGATCAATAAATATAACCGAATTACTCTCGCAATATTCAAAGTCGCTACGTATGCCCAGTCATCTTATGTGTGACGACAAACTTCAACAACGGTAGACGCGTTTCGCTCTAACGAAGCTCATCAGTACCGTGACTTTAATAATCATCCATAGGCACCTTAACACACGCTTAAACAATGTCTTAAGCTCGAAAAACAGAATTACCTTTAATCTGAATCATCGAAGGGAATTAAGCATAAGCTCTGTGCATGGCAGCGCGTATTGAAGTTTAACCATGCATCAAGCACTAAATTCCTTTTAATGGAAATGCTGTTTAATAGGGACACTGTCAAGTGTCTCTCTAAAAGGACATTTGAGATCCATCACAAAATATACAACGTTTTTGACTTTGAGAAAAGCGTGTTAGTTTATTTGTTTTTAGTGCAGCGAGATTATAAAATTGTTCATTATCTTCACATGATTTATCAACCAGACTGACCTGAGTAAATGCGAGACTTGATGTTTCTGCGGATGATATTATCGCGGCATGTTGTTGAGCTGATTCGAGTGATTTGGCAATCGTCACTAGTTCGTCAAGATCAGTTTCTCGAGATTCAAGGAGACGTTGTCTAATGTAACTATTGTGAAGTCCTTGAATAAAAGAATCTGTAATATGTGCATTACGATTTGAAGTAGAATCCACAGGTTGAAAATCGCATAGATTAGCGAAATCGCCAAGCATTCGGAGATACTGATCTAAAGTCATTGTCGGTTCTTGTCGGCAAGCATGAAGTTGGTAACGTGCGAATAGTATATTTACAGGCTTTATGAATGCTCTATTCAAGATATTTACAGCATCTTCATATGAAGTACACGCTTTGATTAATCCGAATAATTTCGTCGAGATGAGATTGGCAAGTAATGGTAGCTTAGATTCGTCATTGAGTCCTACTTGTAGAGAAATAAAACTGTCAAGGCGTCGCTTCCAGTGTATCCACTCCTCTTGAGAATTAGGACTGTCGATAGTTATATTTAATACTGAAGGCATCAATAGTTTCTCCATCTCGATGAACCAATATTATTGAATAAATTGTAATAAATAAGCAACGTTAGAACGGCTTTATTCAATAATATCTATAAATAAATAAAGTTATACAAAAGGTACAATCTGATCATTTCATATCATAACAATTGCTTCCCATTGCGTAAGTGTTACCGAAGTGGGACGCCCTCCACCTAGTCGCAACTAGAGGCGGAAAGGTCGCCTTTACCGCTTCCCGTCACGACAAATGGAGTCGCTTGCCCACTGGCGATATCTTCATTTCCCTAGTTAGCCATAGCCCAGATCAAATCCTTCCGAGCAAGCTTCAGAGCAGCTATGCTCAGCGCTGACCCGTTTCGTTTCTTAGATTTTGGTGGCTTCTTAATATTGTTAGTCTTCCCAGAAGGAGGAGAACGGAAGGATTCCGCTAATTGACCCACCAATTTTTGGACCAATTTTTCAAGTTGAATCATTGATGCCTGATGCTGCATTTCAATAAGTTTAAGAATTTCCGTATCCGGCATCCTGTCGTCTTTCTTGTTAGACGAGACAGCTTCCACGAAGCTAGTCGGTTTTGCTGTCACACCCCTGTGTCTCTTTTGGTACGCTTTAAAGATTTTACACTTTTTTGACCATGCGTGGTGCTCACCACCGCAGTTTGCGCAAAATGGCTTACTTTCGCACTTCTCAGGATGTATAGCAGTTGTACCGCACTTATGTGGTAAAGAACATCCAGTGGACCAATGCCCCCACTGATGACAATTGTTCCAGTGAGGGTACGTTAGTGATTCGGTTTCGATTATTGAAAATCTCAAATTATACCCCATAAAAGGATTGCATGTCGAAATCGATAGTTTTAGAGCTTCATCAACCGGGGCATTGCAGAACAACACTGGAATGGGGAAGCCTTTAATCCCTTTTATAAAGCGCACGTTAGAGATTTTGTAATCAGTTTCTAGGGCTGATATATCTTCTTCTGAAATGTATGTGGGCATATTATTTATCTTTATTGTTGCCAGGATTGGTTTGGAAGCAATTATACCTTGTTCCGAATGCTCTTTTTTAAAGTAGTCGACGTACGACATTGCCAGATCAGGAGTGCAGAATGAGATTTTAATCTCAGATTCATAATATTTAATCGCATTGAACAATATCCTTTTTTAAATCGATCGGCAAAGCCTCTTATAAAAACATTGAACATGTTATGTCTTTCCAGAGGCACCAAAAGTCTGATAATCACCAGGTTGGATAATTTTGGTACCGGGGGGGGTTCTCCCTCCGGAATCTATTCAAGAGAAGCTAAATCTCCACTCACCTCGTTTATTGCATTGGCAGGAAAATTAGTTTTCATTGAGTTCTTTGAACGCTCCGACATGCTAAATTTACTCATTTTTTTGCCCACACACACTAAGAAACTATCTTGCATTATTTTACCCCATGTGGAACTGTAAATGTCAATTTGAGGCTCATTTGCGGGAACCTGAATCAATGTGAATATTTTGAATAAATAATACGTTATAAAAAACAACAAACAGAAGCAAATGAGCTACAAGCTCGTGTCGCTTACAAAACATATATTGCAAGCAAAAATTGTACAAATATTAATGTCGGAAGAACAAAGAATTCGTAAAATCCAGTTTTCCAGCACAAATGAATACGAATTTGAAAGAAAAAGACGATATTAAGGTATTTACTGAGTCTAAACCAACGACAACGAAGGTTAGTGACGTTTCTTTGATTAACGGTGATGGGGAGGTACTTCCTCCCATCCCAAAACTCAAAAATTTGATAGTCATCAAGCTTAAGAAGCCGATGGAAAGGCATCTCTTATTTAATGTCTTCCTTAGGCCTTTCTGTAAAAAATTGACCAACAGGGTCATTTTCAATTCAGTCAAGCTGTACGAGACAGAGCTCAAGATCTCATTTGTCTCTGCTGATCTGGCAAAGGACTATATAGATCACTTTGAATCAGCTTTATCTGAATATGGTGTAATTTTTTCTAAACCCATTCTTGGCACTCTAAAAATATCGAATTTACCCTGTCACCTTGATGATACTGATATTAAACTACTAGAAAAATCCTTCAAGGTTTCTAACTTTTGATCTATTCTGGGTCAAGGGGGTAACCCAATACCCATTGGGTTCTGCTCTGCCCCACTAATATACAGAGAAGTACTTATGAACTCTAAATGTAACCCCTTTTTGGGCTTTAATATTTGTTTTACCCTTATTAGGAAAGATGAATATACCTATCCTCACTGCAGCCCGTGTCACAAATGGAGACACTGGGCCTCCAGCTGCAGTGAGACACCTACGTGTGGAGCGTGTGGGTCGTCCCACTGTGCGGCTTTACAAACTGATCTTCGTTGTGAGGCCCTCTCATCATGCTCCAATTGTGGGGGGGGGTGCCATCCTGCCTGGAGCAGGAAATGTGCTCAATTAAAACAATACTATGGCAAATTCCACAAGTCTGGTGCGGTGCTTAGGCCTGCAATTTTATCGAGTGCTGCCTTCTTACGCACGAGGGATGCTGATATAATGCGTGCGATGGATGCAAGAGTGGAAGCGGTTATATAAAATGGAAAACCTAATTTCAAAGGTTGTGTCTGCATTCTGCACAAATTCTTCGATTCCTTCTACCACAATTCCGTCATCTAAAAAAGGGGCTTCGGCCCATACTGTCCCCCCGCTCAAGATCGGTAAAATGCTGAGTGGCAAACATCATAGGGGAAATGAAGACGCTGCCCATGGGCAAGTACCGACCCTGGGTGAGGCTAGTGGCGGGAAGGGTAACTTTCCTGCATCTAGCTCTGTCTAGGTAGGCAATCCCCCATCCAACTAATCCATCACAATGCAGAGTACTCATGAGCCTTTTTCACTCAATGTCCTTCAGTGAAATTCGGGAGGTGCTTCTGCCCATAGACTTTTATCTGGTAGAGATGCAGATGTTATAGTCCTTCAGGAGACGCGGTCTATCCATCTTCCCCAGGACATTACTCGATTGATCCCAAAGCATATATGTTTCCACTATACTCCGTACATAACCCCACATCACTCCACTTCGTCTCAAGGTCTCTTGACCTTGAGACGAAGGTGAGTGCTCCTTAATGAAGTTGAGTGCTCCTTAATGTCCTCCCTCCTATTAAACTACTCATGTCCAGCCATGTCTTGCTTAGTAGTTTCACTCATTTAGAACGGTAAACGCCTCAGTCTAGCCAATGTCTACATTCGTCCTGGGGAAATTCACAAGAACCGTAAT
The DNA here is from genome assembly GCA_012934845.2 of Pomphorhynchus laevis. Taxonomy (NCBI): domain Eukaryota; kingdom Metazoa; phylum Acanthocephala; class Palaeacanthocephala; order Echinorhynchida; family Pomphorhynchidae; genus Pomphorhynchus; species Pomphorhynchus laevis. The sequence continues at coordinate 24,316 of WNNJ02002435.1, forward strand.
CTCCTGGATTGTATTATTGACAGCGGTTATGACATTATACTTGGGATTTCAACGACAGAACTGGTCGTTAGATCAATGCAGCACTTCTCAGAGCTAGGAACTGATATCTTATTCACAAACCCCCATCCCCTACCTTTCATTGCACATCAACAAATTCTATCCTCGACATTTTACTGCTTCACTCGAGGTGGCTGTTAAAACCCCTCTGCACGGAGCAGTCGCACTAGCAATTGTCCACCTCTCATGACCTAATTCGTTGGAGAATTGAGGAAGATATGTTGCTTCGAAGGAGGTTTCACTTTGATCCGATCAGAGTGGCCTTCTTTCAAGCGGCTATCCAACTCTTTCCCAGAATAGGAAATGAGAGTCTGACCGAATTTAATACCTACCTCTTTTCGCAAGCTACCGCGATTTTATCGACTACCTATAAAGGTCGTATATACAATCCCACTCCGACAAAACTCAAGGTCTTATCGAAACTGCTTAACCTCCCAAATCTCTCTGTATCTGCCAGACAGGCTCTATCGAATGAATACTGGATCACTAAATATAGGTTCCAGCTGAGTAGGGATAGGACGAGTATTGCTCGTCTTTATCCTTCTCAGTCTTCCTTTTTGGAAGATTTTCAAGAAGAAGAAGTTTGTTTGTTGGAAGGATAGAGCATTGGGTTGGATAGGGAATGTAGGCCTTGATAAAGTTTTGGAGGAGTCACTGGCCCTACACAACTATGGAGCCACTTAATCACCTCAACCAATCCCGCCTTGGTGTAACTTTAGGAGTAGGGATCTATCTGTTACGGATATCCTTAACTCCTGGGGTTCACTCCCGGGCACCTCCAAATCCGTCGCCCCACTTTCTTCTCGGGTCTGTCAGCTTTTGACAGCTGATCAGAGAAGAAAAGTGACCGTCACAATGCTTTTAGCCTCCCCATCCGATGTAGCAGGCATCAATATTAGTAAGCGTGTTTTTATTCCTAAGAAAAAATCCTGCTCATGCCCTAAAGATTTGCGACCCATTTCGATTCAAAATGCCCTCGTGTCGATTTACGAAAAAGCGCTTGCGCGTAAAATCCGCGACCATTTAAATAGGCGTAATTTGATCCCTTTAGGTTTTCATGGGTTCGTCAAAAGTCGCTCGGTCTATTCAGCAGTTGCTGAGGCGGAGCAGTTTTGTTGTGATAATAGCCATCGTCTTGTTGTGGCTGTTTTCCTCAACGTTTCTGCTGCATTTGACCGCATATCCATTCCTTTTGTAATCTCTTCTCTTAGGTCCCTCGGGTTGCCTGCGAGAATTGTGAACAGAGTGGAGATTCTGCTGTATACCAAGCGATTTTACTATGAAGACGACCCTGATGCGCGTCAGTTCTACCCTATTACGGGTGTACCTCAAGGATCCCCACTTTCTCCCATCTTATATCTTGCTGCCTCCATTAATCTATTCAAAATTTTTAAACGCGAACAACGTCTTGTGGTGTACGCTGATGACACCACAGCCCTGTTCACTGGACACAGGTGTAAAGACGTAGTCTCTGACATCAGCCGTTTCTTTTTAAGATTAAAAGACCAGTTACCCAAATCCAATCTTGTTTTAAACTCCGCCAAATCGCAGGCGGTTGTCTTTCATGGCACCCCTGCAACTAAGAAAAAACTTAAGAGATTAGCACTCTCCGCGCTCTCCTCCATATTTGCCTCTGAACCACTTCCCACCTTCACAAGTCGAGTAAAATACCTGGGGTTCACCGTTACGGTGAACTGGTAGGCGAAAGCTGACCTGAATAGACTCAAACGTATCATGAAGAAAGCTAGGTAGGCCCTGAAACGGGATCAGCATCTGTCATTGAAAGTGAACACTCAGGTGCGCCTTTGGGGTATCTAAGCTATCTCGGGATTAGTCTTCTTTTCGAGAGGACGTCTCACTGAGCAAAGGCTAAAGTTTCTTAAGCTCCTCGTCTCTCGTTTACCCAACATAGTCCGCACCGATTGGACTCTCCGGGGGGTGAAGGACCTCGGGTGCTTCAGTCGGAAGGCGGCGTGTTGGATCGGTTGGGGGCTTAGATCTCCCAGTATTTGAGACCGTAAAAGTGGGAACAAGAAGACTAGTGCAAATTGCAGTCTGGTGGTTGATTTGTCGTACTTACTGTTTTGTTAATTATGTTATCTAGTTTATTTAATCGGTTGTATTTTTTAATAAAACCCTTATTCATTTATTTATTACAAAAATGAAAAAATAAACAATTTAACAAAAATTTGTTAAACAATTTAACAAAATTATCTGTATGACTTTTGCTATTTTTTAGTTAGTGGAACTGTAAGCGTGCAGTTTGTACGAATTTGATACTCTAAATAAATTATATATATAATAACTATAATGCCTATCTAACATAAATTCAACCATAAAGTAAATATAAATATATGGATAGTTATTTATATCTCAACTTTACTTTAAAATCACATTTCATGGCAAATTTAGTTACCGCTCGTGAACGATGGATTAGAGCTTGGAGTTCCGGATATTCAGTTCATATCGCGCTCCTCAGTTTTTCAAATGCATTTGACAGAGTTCCGCATGATGGTATTGTGACATTATTACGTCATTATGCTTTTCCGAATCAAATTTGTGATTGAGATTAATATGAGTAATCGATTGAGAATCCACATAGATCAGATATCTGACCCCATCTGGATACACCACCATGACACCTTGTGGTAAAGACATTTATGATATGTCATGCATAGTTTGGACAATCACGGCGCACTCTGGTAGGTAGTCAAGACATAAGACGTTGAGGAAATCTGAGTATTATTCCTGGGAACGTCATCTCGAGAAGAATAAACTCACATTGTAAATAAATCATCGTCATATAGCCATATGACCAGTATATCATCAACATACATTATCCATAACATGATTTTTTAGATTCAACGTTGATAATTGTTTTTTTAATGCCTGCCACATGAAGAATTAAATATACAACCACTGTCATTAATGTTGTAGTAAATACAAATACTCGATGGAGTGGTTAGTACATATTTAATATAATGTGAAATTAAATCACTACCCGAAATACGATTTATATTATTATTCCTGATCTTATTTACTAGGAACCTTAAGAGTTTCTATTTACCATGCGGACGCTTTAAGCAAGAGTACATGTCTAAAAATTAGTCTTTGTATCAAATTAGAAAATAATATACAGTTTTAGTTAATTAATACGACTATCTTAATCTTTAAAAAACTAGATTATGGTTTACATCAATTGTAGCTTATAATCCAAAAAAAGAAAGTTTAAATTTTTTTGACAAACATTAAAGTATACATGTTAAAGTAATTTGGGTACAACAAGAAATACAACAATGTAAATCAATTTGGAGAGAAACTTGTGGTAAAACGGCGTTCCTGTTTCAAAACTTCATTATTCAATATACTGAGTATTGTACAATTCGTTTATCATACATCATATTAATTATGCCGTACCGTCTTAATTTACACATAGTAAAGGTTACATTATTATATCAAAAATGTAGAGCGAGTATTCACGCGGTTCTGCTTAGGTAAAAATTGAAATGCTTAGAACTTCTGTTCTAAGTTGAGCGCAAATTGATCGAACGGTGATTTATTTCGACATATTCATTTAAAGAACAAATATAATATGGAGGCCGAGGCGTGGTTGTCACGCTTTGGTGATGCAGCGAAATAACAAATTATTCTATGTTACCTCTTAAAAATTGTCTTGATGATATAAAGAATATATACAATAATACAGTAATTCCTTGTAGTTTACAAGAACAGCCAGTGAATACTCCCAGCGTCAGGAATAAACCTACATAACTGATTAGTGATAATTAATAATATATTTCTGATAAAGTTAGATCCTCCTCCTGAGAGAATTGAGATTTTTCGACATCAGCAAAGTTGTTCACTTTACGATCTGTTGATCTCTCGGTCACGGTGCAACCAGAAAGAAACACTCTTTAACCCGAATAAGGAACTTAAATACACACAGCACAATATACATACAAGATGAACAAGGTAAGTTGAGTTTCTTTTGTTGAACAAAAAATGAAGGAGAGCTTCCCCCTATTCCTAAAACTACAAATTTGGTCATTATTAAACTACTAGTTCCGATTGAAAGAAAGAACTTATTTATGTTTTCTTACGGAATTTCTCACTTCAATTCGAAATTGAATCATTTAATTCTACCAAATATTACAAGCATGAAATCAAGATCTCGTTTTATACAGAAGACCTAGCAGAGGCATACGTTTGTTATTTTCGAAATAATTACCTAGACAAAGGTACAATTGACTTCAAACCTATTCAGACATCGTTGAAGATAAACAATATGCCTACGTTTCTCTCAAGTGATGACATAATCTCACTTGAAAAACTTTTAACATATCAAAAATACGCTTTATAAAGGATAAAAAATGCAATCATATTCCTATAGCCTTCGCTCATGCATCCCTGGAAGACGCGTCGCGGCTTTCGCATTCACAGTTTAACCCATTTTTGGGACATAATTTGATTTTTACATTACTGGATACCGAGTCATTGACTTACCCCCACTGCAGAACCTGCCATCAATGAGGGCACTGGGCCAGCAAATGTATGAGCCCACTAACTTGTGGAATATGCGGTTCCACCGACAATCACGAAAAATGTCTGCTCAAAGCAAAGTGCTCCAACTGTAGTGGTGACCACCTAGCGTGGTCCCGCAAGTGCAGTGCATTCAAAGAATACCAATCGAGGCACAAGGTAACTACAGGCAACGACTTAACTTTTGCTCAAGCTTCCAAAAAGACGATAATTGATACTAACTCTGACACGAAGTCCAACGACAAAGATATGACATCCTACATTGACTGCAGATTAAAAGCAGCAATGTCTCAAGTTGAAAATATGATTTGTGAATCCTTGAGAAATCGATTACAAAATTTAAATCTACCAACCGCAACAAAGACTTATAACAAGAGGAAACCATCAAACAAGAGGACTGGTACATTTCAAACAGTCGCAGCTTTTAAACTAGCTAAAAGAGACCAGAATAACTGGACTGTGACCAACCCCGGATCTACTACGGAAGATGATGATATGCCCGGTGAGCAAGTGTCTCACCCTAGTCAGGCTGAGGGTGGAAAGGGAAACCTTCTCACTCCTGGTTCGTACTAGCAGGAGGCATCTCACTCCAGCTAAATCAATACAATGCAAAGTAATCAAGAACCATTTTCACTGAATATCCATCAGTGAAATTCGAGAGGTGCTTCTGTCCTTAACCTTCTATCTGGTAGAGATGCAGATGATATAGTCCTTTAGGAGACGCGGTATATCCGGCTCCCTCAGGACATTACTCGATTTATCCCTAAGCACATCTATACCCACTTTACTCCTTACATAACCCCCCTCAGAGATCGTTTGATCCAAAACTGTTATTCGGTGCCTGGAATGGGCAAGCTGAAAGGTACGTTTGAATAATTTGAAAAATATCCAACTGGTTTTGGATGAAAGGAATTAATGCACAGCAATGGGCACTATGCCAAAATAAAAAATTAGGATAGCCGAGAACTCAACGTTTCGACAAGAAAGCTGGCACCGTATTCACGACCACCACTTGAGATATCATCAGCTTATCTGTCATTAGGTGATGATTGTACACCAGCTTTTTAAACACACTAACGAAATGTTGAACATAATCGTCCTTCCAATATACGCGATGAATACAGCTCGCTAAACCGAAGATCTACGATTTCGAATACTAAAAATTAGTCAAGCGTTAATTCTATGGAAACGGTATTACCAACAAGGACCAGTAATCGCTTTCGAAGGATGCCGGAATATTTAAAGGATTACATATTAGACGATGATCAGATCAATCAGCAGACTGCGAAGAAGAATGTTATGATATAAACTAACTTATTTACTTTGTTATAGATTGTTCAATAAAACCACCGTTGTATTTATATTATAACAATAACACATTTATATCTTCTTTCTAATGATACAGCAATCACGCAAGCATTAATGTAGAATTATTAAATTAAATACATTTCTTAGAATAAACATAAAAGTTATACATACATATGTATATTAATATATTTTTATTTTATTTTTGTTATTGAACATATTCTTGTCAAAAGTGAAACCGATCTACTGGCTGGCATTGACAGATACACGTGATGACTGTTTTCAATTGTATTCTTTCTTTGAATTCAAAAGCTTCACAGGATAAACATTGGCATTGCTGCTGTTTAGTTTGACATATGTCCTAGTATGCTGCCTTAGTGGGTCAGGTGCAGTAGAGTAGTGATAATTTAGCTGCTCGATGTCAATTAAATTTATTGAATCCATAGCCATTGTTCCTTCTCGATCGTCATTGTTATTTGCATATGATATTCTTTTATCATTTGTTAGCTGTATACTTCTTCGATTGTAATTATCCTGTAAACTAGTTGTCTTTACTTGCGATGACCTTTTAAGTGAAGACGGTTCATCGTGTTGCATATTATATCCCTCGCGAACACATTTATAAATATTATTGTATGGATATACAGTTAAATCTATAACTAGGGCATTTGGGGTATTTACGTAGTTTACTGGTTCAACAGTAGCTCTCTGACCAGTGTTGAACATTTTCTGATAATCTTGTTTACTGTAATCTTCATAATTGTCGATTTGAGTAGATGTATTCTTAGACATGTTTGTTTCATTTGTTATAGTAGGTCCATCGCCAGCATTAGTTGGGATTTTTGATGCTAGTAGCATGTTCGAATCTTCTTTATCATATTCCTCTTTTATGGGCATATCCATCTTCACTACATCACCAATGCCTGGCAAACTTTGTTCGATCAAATTTACCTGAACACCTTTTGCCGATGTGTCGGGTTTACTCCAGTTTGAATTTGCTAATTGGTCTAGTTTTCTTACATAATTTCCTTTGTCAAAATCTTTTTCTTTACATATAGAATCTAAATTTTCACGGCTAAAAGTCACTCTGTGCAAAAGAATGCTAATTACCAGAACAACAACGATAGTGCTAATTAAAACCATCCAATAAACAAACGTCTTTCCGACTTTACCTACTTTCTCTATTCCTTCATTGCAGTTTTCACAGGGTCCACCAAATTCAAATCGGCCAACGCAAGGATGAACCGTACAGTCACGTGCCCATCTATAAGTAGTTGAATTTTCTGAATGGCATGGTCCCGAACATTGCCATGTGCTCCATCTTATCTCATTATCACTATAAAATTGCAACTATAATTACGGGAGTAGCATTTGCTTAAAAGTTTATAAATTTGAAATTTATTATGTTTTATTACCGAAATCAAGACAATACCATGAAAAATTGTATCATTTAAAAACTTTAAAATCTGACCACACAAAAATGTACTATTAATAGAGATAGGGCTATTCCATAATACTTAATATTCGGGAGCGAATCACTTATCGTTCCAAAACTATTTTTGGATGCATATAACCTGTAACGTTCTCAATATTTATTATTTGCAAAAAATAAATATTTTTATAGCTCCTGCTATCATCAGGATTACAAAAAAATGTTCACAAAATTTTTTAACAGAAAATTGCCTAAAGCTTTACAACTTATTTAAGCGTAAACCATATTTTTACAAAGATGTCATTCTTTATTAGATACCATGTAAAGAATGTGATGTATATTGGTCAAACCGATCAAGATTTGGTTAAATGTATAAAACAACATAATTATAATATACATAAGGGGGTCATTTCTAGTGCTGTTTGCGAGCTTGAGTCATTCCATTGATTTTGAAAATGCATCAATTATATCAGTTGAAAGTAACTTGTTATTTCGCATTATTCAATAAGCGTATTGTATCCGAGAATAATCTAATTTAATGCTTAATAATAAATCTGATTTCAACCTTAAATTAAATTATAATTTATTATTCGAATATTACATTATTTTAATTGTTCAATTCGTTTGTTTCCTTATTGTTCTGAGTATTTTTGTTTAGATTAAATTGCAGTTAATTACTCTATTATTACATTATTTTAATTATTCAATTCGTATGTTTTTATCACTTGTTTTATGATTTTGTTTTGATTTTGTTTTATGATTTTGTTTTTTCTTTATTTTGTTTGTTTTCAAAATTTGTGATGTTCAATTTATGTTGTATGTATGTTTTGTTTTTCTGTATTTTTCTTTTTAAGTATAAATGCGGAAGACATCAATGCTTGTACTTTTGCATAAATGTAAAAAACGAAATGCTGTGAGAAAAATTTCTTGTAATCCTGAAGATGATAGCAGAAGCTATTGAAATATTATTATTTTTTCAAATAAAGGGAAATTCTTTTCTTTTTGTTCAATTAAAACTAAATAGTATTATGTTAAAAAATGAGACTATCAAAATATGCTAAAATATATAAATACAAATTCAAAAGCAAACACTTAAATATATTTATATGTAATCATGTCGAATAAATAATATTTATGCAATATTTGATTAATATATTATAACTATATGTAATTATAATAATGTAATTATATTATATAAATATAACAGGATTAGCAAAGAACACTGATGAATTATGCTGTTTATTGATTTCATAATTCAAATCTTAAACCAGTATTTCTGTTTTATTTCATAATTCAAATCAGAATGAGCAAAGCAGGAAACAAGATGATATAATCAACTCCTCCTTTTGATGACTTGGTTTTTTCTTTTTTAACTTGGCTTTTTTATAAAAACCAAGTTATGCAGAATAATACAACTTAAATCAGAAACTTGATATTCGGAATACATATATTATAGAAATTAATTCATACATTCTCATTGCGGATTCAATTCTTGATCACAAAGAAATAGCGTATTTGATTGTATATCGATCTAATTATGAAGAAGCTAAATGCATAATCATACGTTGCTTATACTACACAAATGCTCGAAATTTCTCCTTAAACAACTCATGTACATGGAGGAATCGACTAGCACTTAGCTGCTACTCTTGACACCATACAGGATTATCAAAAATGAGCAAATATCAAAAAATGAGCAAATAATATCATTGACACTTAACGATCAAGGAAAATAAGATAGAGATCAAGTGAAATGCCTATAGTGTGTTAGGATCCTTAAAAGCGAAGATATAATCATATATACATTAAAACAATTTTTATTGATTGCATAACATAAATATTCCCGGTTCGGAAACGAAGATATCTATAAGCGATTCCCTTAATGTTAACGGCAATTTGTATAATAATAATTAAGATTAAACCTATGCCGGATATTTTGTCTAGATCCGATCCATATAATATTTGCAGTTATAGTTATTTCATGTTATTCTCATGTGTCAATATAAATTTAATCCACTCTCCCATTCTGCTCTGGTTAAATTGAACCGCTAAATTTCCGATTAGGCTGTGATTGTGAAATGTACTTTTGCAATAATTCAGTGCATTCATTCGATGTAAAGATAGTATCGTTTCCGATTATAATCCCAAATTTACTATTTATAATCGTTTAGTTTACTATTTTTCAACTAGCGTTTCTAGATATTTTTAAACGACAGATGTAAATCATACAAATTTCCAACCTTCTGCGGGAGAGTAGTCTCGTAGAGGCACTTTTGCTGTTAGAAATAAAGTTCACGAGTTTAGCAACATATTTGTTGGATTGGCAAAATCCTTTTATTGAATAAAGCATTTCAATGTTTATTTCGACTTTTAAATAATTGCCTATTTATTTTTGAAATATCTATATTTTTAGTCACATAACTTAGTCTCTTCACTATTAAAGTATTGTATCTTTATTTATAAAATTTAACTCTTTATTTTTAAAATTACCCTATTTATTGGTGGCATGTGTCTCTTTGTTTATTAAATTTGCATATTTATTTATGAGATTTGTCTCGTTATTGTTTTAATATTTAATTTTAGTTATGGGATTTATCTTTTTATTGTAAAATTTGTATATTTACACATAAAACTTATTTATTTACATAATTTCTCTCTTTAACAACAAGGTTTACCTCTTTATTCGTGGCATTTTTCTTCATTTTTGGGATATATATTTTTGTAGAATTTGTTTCTCGTTTACGTGATTTGTCCTTTTATTTTAGATTTGAATCTTTATTCATGAGATTAGAATCTTTATTTTTGAAATAGCCAATAAGCATTCTATCATTTTAATAATATATCAAATATGTGTTCATTGAATTTGTTTTATATTCATATCTGAATATTTTCCTGTGTTCAAACATATTGTTTTACAAAGCGATAGAAGATTGTTTCTGTCATATTTTAGAGTGCGTTGATTTTGTTATAAATGGTAATATTTAGAAATGATGCTTCACTTTGATAAATGCTCACTATATTAGTAATTTTTATTTATAAAGGTAGGTGTTTAAAAATAAATGGTATGAATAGTTTCGTCCATATACATACAATTAATATCTTCTTTTTTAATCAGCTTTTTCTTATGCCTTACAATCAGTATGTGCTAATTACCATTAATTTATATTATTGTATTAAAGTTAATATTAACATTTGGTATAACAAAAAAATGTATTTAAAATCTAAATGTATTACACATATAAACTGGCTTAAGTTCAATTTATACTATATTTTAGTATATCCCATCTTGAGCATTACTTTCACCAAATTAAGTTTCAGAAAATAAATGAATTATACAAGTTTAAAATTTTACTTTTAAATCAGTAGTATTATTATAAAAACTATAAAATCATAAAAGGCAACATATTTTTTACTTTTTTGGTTTACGTTAGTTTCTCTGTTTTGTGCACAAATTAATGTATTTAAAATTAATGGCTTATCCTTGGAACAAAGAGGCATTTATAATATCAAATATGTGTTGTTAACAAATGTTTAAAATAATTATAACTAAGTAGTGGTAGTCATATAAATATTGTAAAAGCAATAAATGCATATATTTATCCTTTTCATTTTCTTTTGGCATTTCCAATATTAATTGAAAACTGTTTATTTTGTTCTTAATTTTCAAAAGTGATGTTGCTGTGTACACGAATATATACGAGAATACATACTATTCTCAATACTATTGAGAATTCCCGCTGCTTTGTCATTATACAGGAAGATAATCATTATTCCCCTACCTTTCATTGCACAAAAACAAATTCACTCCTTGACATACTATTGCTATACGAGAGGGGGCTGCTAAAGCCTA
>WNNJ02002436.1:0-134071 GCA_012934845.2 Pomphorhynchus laevis
ATTATTGTGTTGATTTATATATTTTACTATTTTCTGCTTGATGTTATTTTTATAGTAACCTAGTTTAAAATATGTATCTATTAAATTATTAAATGATTTTGAAGAAAGCATATTGTTGCAATTCTTAAAATTTCATTATTTAATGTATTATATTTTATATTATATGATATGCATGAATGCTCATGCAAAAATATGTTTCTTGTAAATTTAAATATGTCATCTTTACGATATAAATTAATAGTAGTTTTAGTTAATGTTAATTTAATGTTCATATCTAGATATACACCTTCTTTATCATTAATATTGGTTTTGCTAAGAATAAGGCTTTCTGGATAAATTTGCTCACTAATTGAATAAAAATTATTAAATTATTTCAATGACCTTAATATACAAAGTATATTATTTATTATCCATCCATAAAAATTTGCCACTTAAGAGTTTAAATTTATTCTTTATATTATTGTGTTGATTTATATATTTTACTATTTTCTGCTTGATGTTATTTTTATAGTAACCTAGTTTAAAATATGTATCTATTAAATTATTTAAGTGATTTTGAAGAAAACCAATATCGTTACATATTGTTGCAATTCTTAAAATTTCATTATTTAATGTATTATATTTTATATTATATGGTATGCATGAATGCTCATGCAAAAATATGTTTCTTGTAAATTTAAATATGTCATGTTTACGATATAAATTAATAGTAGTTCTACAAACATAAGATCAAGCTTAAATAATTTTTTTTTCAAACATGGATCATTATGAAGTATTTAAAATATAGTATTTATTATGTATCTGTAATATATATTTTTATAATATTTTGTTAATATATTATTTTCTGTATTTCGGATTTATTCCGCTAATGAATCCATAAAAATTATCCATCCATAAAAATTTGCCACTTAAGAGTTTAAATTTATTCTTTATATTATTGTGTTGATTTATATATTTTACTATTTTCTGCTTGATGTTATTTTTATAGTAACCTAGTTTAAAATATGTATCTATTAAATTATTTAAATGATTTTGAAGAAAGCCAATATCATTACATATTGTTGCAATTCTTAAAATTTCATTATTTAATGTATTATATTTTATATTATATGGTATGCATGAATGCTCATGCAAAAATATGTTTATTGTAAATTTAAATATGTCATCTTTACGATATAAATTAATAGTAGTTTTAGTTATAAAGTGGCCCAAGCTTATGTATTGAATAGAATATTGATACATTTACGTATATTATAATACTGAATATTCCATTATGGTAAGTTGGTGTCACTCATTCCAAGACTTGCAATTAGCAAATGATATTTAGTGTTCATCAGATTTTAGAAGATTAAAATTATTTCGGAGTCGTACCGAATTTTAGCTTTATCCATTGTTTGGTTGTTTTTATAATTACCAGAATTACAATAAAATTAAAGAAGCTATCGAAATATTGAAAAATATTGTAAAATCAAAAATATTGCGTTGCAATATTTCGGTACCTATGCGGTCAAAATTATTAATAATCGCCGAGTGGAGCAATCTGATTATCTTTCAAATTTGTTTCGTTTATATTTATATTATCTATTACATTAATTGAAACGTTTATATTAATTGAAAGATTTATATTCATACAGAAATGGGCATTTATTAAATTGTCAGAGATCATTTCTTAGATATTGTTTCTACTAATAACTAAGTTTATTTAAATCAACGGTTTACCTCTTTAATACGTCTTTCTTAATACTATTTTTTGCCCAATCGCTTTTTTTCGTCAAAATAACATTAAAGTTGTTGATGATGCCTAGGTAAATTAACTCGTGTCGTATATACAACGCATTCTGTGTAAAGTGTTATTACTGAATGTGTTTTTTGTATTTAGTTATCGCATCGGCACGTGTGAAGCCCATATTGTGTAAAATATGCCTGGAGAGGGAGCTCGACTCTGTACTTTTGCCATGTGGACATCTCGTATCCTGTATGAGTTGCCTTCAAACTGTTAAGGACTGTCCAGTTTGTCGTTGTTCGATAAGTGAAATTAAGAAAGTGTACAACGCGTGACATCTTTCAACTTAAAAATTGTAATTGTGCAGAAATTTACTTTCAAATTTGTCAGACAGCTCGATCGAGTGAGGTTCATGATTTTTGTGAAATAAATGATTTATGTTTCAAACGATTTCTATATTTAACTCAATAATCGTTTTGCTTAGTCAATTGTACGAACCGATAAGCAACAATTTTGCTAACGAACGCTAAAGATCAAATGTTAGTTATGTTTCGATGGAAACATAGAAGCGCATTGACTTTGTTTACTTTTATTTTTTAAATAACTCAATGTATATTTAGTTAATTTAATTATCGTAACGTAGAAGCAAAAATTATTAATTTAAGCAAAAATTAGATCAGATTTCACTTCTAAAATTAAGTTAATACATAATTTATAGAAGCAATGATTATTATATAAAATTACTTAACAATCAATTACTTATATGAGATTACTTAACAATCAATATTTTTTAAATTGATAATTTATTTGAAAACCACAATTTTAAATTAATTTGCTTAAATTAATAATTATTAATTTAAGCAAAAATTAGATCAGATTTCACTTCTAAAATTAAGTTAATACATAATTTATAGAAGCAATGATTATTATATAAAATTACTTAACAATCAATTACTTATATGAGATTACTTAACAATCAACATTTTTTAAAATAAAAAATTATAATTTTTTATAATAAAAGTAGTTTTATTAAAAACTACTTTTAATTAAAAACTAAAGTAGTTTTATTTTTTTTTAAATTATAAAAGTAGTTTTAATGTTCATATTAAATTATTAAACTAATGTTCTTAATTATTTTTATATTTTACCTTTTCGTTTAATTATCTTCAGTAAAATTTATTTTTAATCTATTTCATTTTTAATCTTTTTTAATTTATTTAAAAAAGATTAAAAAGATTAAAAGATTTATTATTTGATAAATGTATTTTACATTTTGTTCAATGAGACTTTTTGTAAAATTTATTTTTAATAATATCTTAATGATAAATGTATTTTAATGATAAATTATAATTTTATCTGCTCTCTGCTCGTGACAAAGGACTTTGTAGTGTGGTAATATCGCTCGATCTTTCATCTGCATTCGACATTATCGATCACAAAATCATTTTTTCTCGTCTTTCGCTATCACTATGGTTTCTCTTAGTTCACCTTGGCTTAGTTCTCTTCGTATCTCTCCGATCGATCATTTTCCGTCCATTCTAATTCAATGTGCTCTTGATCTTCTCTCTTGTGGTCTACCTCAACGTTCAGCACTTGGCCCTATTCTCTTTACGCTTCTTGGAGATTTATCTTGTATAACTAATAAATTCTGCTTCAGGGTAATGCAGTATGCTGATGATATACTTCTTTATTCTCGTTCGTCTCCTCATTCCCTAAGCCAACTTTTCGTATCCGCATCTAATAGTCTTCGTGCTCTATCAGAACATCTAATTTCTTTGCGCATGTCCCTAAATCCTACCAAATCTAAAGTGTTATGGATTTTTCCCTCGTATTTTCTTAAAAGTTATCCCTCAAAACTCTTCAGTGCCTCATTAACACTGTTGTATGTATCCTCTTTCGACTTTGTAAATTCGATCATATCTCTTCCTATTTATCAAAACTTGAATGGTTAAGTATTGAACACCGCGTTTCGTATGCTTTGTCTAACTTATCGCCTTCTCCGTTGTAATTATCCTTACTTCTATCTGCCAACTCTAAGTGAATCTCGCTCTCTTTCTACTCACCTACGTTCCTGTGATTCTCTTCTGCTACACGTACCTCTGCACTCAACCAACTTCGACCGTAGATCTCTACATATTGTTGCTCCTATACTTTGGAATTCCCTACCTGATCACCTGCGAGCTTAATCCTCACCTCATGTTTCTAAACGAGTAGTTATTGTTTTCAATATGTTTCGCTTTTGTGGGCTTGTAAGCACACAGTCTGTGTTCATTAGCCACATTAAAAAAACTTTCCTTTTTTACTTTAAATTATTTTTAATAATAAATGTTTAAATAAATTTTGGCAATAAAAATTGCCAAAATTATTTATAAAAGTTAAATATATATATATTAGATCAAAATTACAGAAGAGTAACGAATGGATTTCATTTTTGGTCAGAAATAGCACACACAAAAGGCATTTTACATGGAGACGGTCTAAGCCCTCTGCTATTCAACCATATCTGACCTACCAAGCAAACTCACTGACAGTGACGAGGTTTCTTTAATTATGTACGTAGATGACTTGCCATAGTTTCCGCAAATATACAACAACCTCAAAGTGATTTATACAATTTGGCTAGATACTGTAAGAATAATGAATTGAAGGTAAATACAGAGAAGACACAGATTATTAAATTTAGAAAAGGTGGATATTCTGACATTCAATTTATTCGATAAAAAGGTTCAATTCTATATTTCTATAGCTGCTGCTATCGTACAACATTAAAAACTTAAAAAAACATGTACAAGAAACTATCACATCAAATGAATTGTACAAACGTATTTTGCACAAAGTAAATCAAAATTCAAGCCACAGAAAAAAACTAAGCCACAATATAAAACTGAAACAAATCAAACAAATATAACTTATTAAGTTCAATTAACTATAAAAATATATAAAACAATAAATTTAATAAGATATTTTTAAAAAAAATCTGCTTTATTATTAGACATCACGTTATTTTATTTTATAAAATTAGCCTGCTGTATAATGCGAAAGATAATCATTTTACATGATAAAATAGAGGCTTTGTCAAAATTAACATTATGTTCTAAATTTAATACATGATGTGTTAAAGCACCCACCATATTACCACGTTTCATGTTACATTTATGTTGTGAGATACGCTTTTCAATCCCTGTTGAGTTTGCCGATATGAGAGGCGAAACAGTTATCACATGGTATCTTATAAACAGCAGATGAATTATTAAATTTGGTTTTAATTTGAAAAAATATATGAATATATAAATATATTCATTATATGCTTCAAAAATGTAATTTTATACTCAAATATCTCATAGGATATTCCGTGCATCTGTTGTGGGGTTCGTAATCTGACGCCATAACTGTACGGTATGTATTGCATATACACGCAGAATCGGAAAGCTTAGATTTCTTTACGTTTTCAAAAACATCATTATAACACGAATAAGTCAAACGTTAACTGTTTTAATTCCAATCACTTCCTTTGGTATGATCATATATTCAAGAAGTTTGTTAGTTGAAATAATAGTTAGTTACATGCTTGATTAGGATTTTGTGCTTTTAAAAATCGAAAAATATCTTAGTAGATGCATCTCTATTGCTTAATTAATGCATCTCTTTTAATTACGAGAGAGATTATCATTCTTTGGTAGCTTTGTATACGAGTTTGTCTCGTTTGCGGTCGATATTCTCGGTCTTCCCGTGAATATGGAATGGAGTTAATAAGCGTCCTCGGGAATCAATTAGGAGAGACGACTCAAAATCTGCGTGCTCTCCTACAATATCATATTCCTCTACTCACGATCTCGCATTTCTTTCCGACTCTGAACTCACATCCACATTCGATATTCTCTTACCAATCAAGCCTCACTCTCACCGTCGCTTTCATCGTTCCCCGTAGTTTGGTATCTAATGCCTACTCTCAAAACGTCGACTCTAAAATGATTTTCGAGCCTATCACTGCTCTCAGAAGTGATATCCACTCGCTCACTCCGTCTCTTGGTGATTCTTATCTTGATCTTTGCCGGTCTCATATCAAGCTACTTCGTACTAAATGCAACTCCTTCTGGCAGCATAAAATCATCACTTCATTCAACTCTCAGTTATTTTGACATACTTTTAACCCAATCCTTGCTAGCTCCTCTTTGTCTTGCAACATCAATCCTCATGATTATTCGATATTTCTCTAGACCAAAGTATCTACGTTGCTCTCTCACACCCCGTCTCCATCCATCCTACCCTTCCTCGCATCGCATCATCCTCTAGGAACTCTTTTATCTTATCCCCGTTTCACCTGCTGAAGTCTCATGTGTCTTTATGTCCTTGCCCAACCTAATATCACCTGCCGATCCCCTGCCTACCCCCATACTTAAATCCATATGCGCATCTATATCCCCTTTCCTCACCATCTTACTTAGCTCGTCCATATGCAGTCGTATGTTTTCTTTACACAGGAAATCCTCATCGTTCGTACCCTCCTTAAGAAACGATCGCTCGACCACTCCGTCCTTCTAGCTATCGCCCCATTTCACTACTCCCTACTCTTTCTAAGCTCTTAGAACGCCTCATCTTAATACAGATCAACGCTTATCTCTCTTCATCCAATCTGTATCTCTTTCTCCAATTCGCTTTCCGCTCTAATCATTCCACCTAAATAGCCTGCATGAAAGTTAACCACCTAATCATTT
Source organism: Pomphorhynchus laevis (assembly GCA_012934845.2). NCBI lineage: Eukaryota > Metazoa > Acanthocephala > Palaeacanthocephala > Echinorhynchida > Pomphorhynchidae > Pomphorhynchus > Pomphorhynchus laevis. The sequence continues at coordinate 6,439 of WNNJ02002436.1, forward strand.
CACATGACAAGGCTCTATGAAGTGTTCTCATCTCCCTCGACTTTTCCTCGGCCTTCGACATCGTCGACCACTCTATCCTAATTTCTCGCCTTCATTATGATTATAAGTTTTCTTCCTCCTTTGTAGCATGGTTTACCTCATATCAATCCGACCATTCCTTTCGTATCTGTTCTAATTCATCATCCCCTTTCATCCCTATTTTCTGAGGGGTCCCACAAGGTTCAGTCTTAGGACCCCTCCTTTTCTCTTATATATGCTCATGCACTCGCCCATCGCATACACCATATCGGTATTTCTGCCTCCAACTGTATTTCTTCTATATACAAACGTATTTCCCATCTTTATCTCGTTCTAAAGCCTGACAAGTCCAAAATAATCAACGGATCCTCCCCCGTCAGCCTAGCATATTTCCTTGTGCCGTTAGTAGTCAGGGTGTATGGAATTAGGAGTCATGAAGAAATAATTCTGTAGCTGGTTTTCAATGTGAAAGTCACCTTGTGTGACCTAGCAACTATGCAATAGATAATTAAGCATCAATCACTAGTCCCGATTGCAATCGATCTTCATGATCTTATACTAAACAATCTATGATAAGCATACCAGAGCGCATCTCGAAAAATGCAGTTTCCGGAGATAATGATGGAAGGTTTCATATGTTTAGGGTAATCTGATAATTCTGGATTCGTAGTTTAGAAGTCAAGAGCGCAAGCCAAGTATGGAGAGCAACATCTCGAATCTTGGATAAGTCAAATTTCAAAAGTAGAAGAGTTGGTAGTCAGCCTTCGACGTCTGCCTCGTTTCATCTTTAATCACATTCAAATACCTCCTCCGTACCCACCTTCTCGACACATGACTTAGATTTTTGTTTTTCTTTGTGGCCACGTAAGCGTGAGCCAGCACGCATTTGCCACACAAATATAAATCTTATTAATATTTTCTATTCTATCGTCTTCTTGTTTCTGAACGTATTCGACTTCTTAATTGTGTTCAGTCATTCTAAAGTAAAATCCACTCCCAATTATTGCGGAAGGCTAAGTGCTTTAGTTTGATGTTCTCAACATCATAACATTAACATCAGAGGGCGGATCACATTCACTATGAACAGACGAAGATATGCTAGACGATTTACTAACTGTGTTTCCATCTCTTTATATTTCTGATTCAATATTTGATCCAACCAACCACAAACTCAGCTCTTTTAAATCTGTACAGGGACATCTATTCGAAGTTCAAGTTATAAAGCAATCCACAGAAGCAAAATAGCTTCAAATGCTTTTGTTTAGTGAAATACCGCCGAATTACCGCTTGGTAAATATGCTGCGATTTTTATTGACAGAGACTGTAAGTTTTACAGTCTTTACTGTAAGTTTTATAGATGCACAATATATTTTTTAGCTGACAATTGTCAAAAAAATAATACTTTTGGTTAACACAGAAACTGATAATAAATAAATGTTTTGATAAATGTTTTATAATATACAATATTATAAATTGATTGTTCACCCATTTTTAAATTCTATTTAAAAATGATAAAATAAGAAATTTAACAAAAAACTCAGAAACCAATGAGTGAGCAGTCAATTTATGATATTATTTGTTTCAGTGTTTAATTTTTTAGCAAAAAGGAGCACATCTAGTTGTTTGATCTACTGCGCTGTGTTAAACATGAATTATGAAAATAATTTTGAACACCTTGATTTGCTGCGTCGTAACTAATTATATATTTGATTTTGTTGTAAATTTTTCATAATTTTATCATAAGATTGATAGCAGTTAGCTATCGAAAATTTGACTTTTAATAAAGTCAAATATATAAGTAAGTCAGTAAGTCAATACATATTCTTAAATTCTGCTTTATGTATTGTTTATCTTCTAAATAGCAGAAGGATCATACCCTGCGAGAACACACCAATGCGATACCTTGCGATTGATCCACCCAGTGTCTGTCACACACCTAGTGTCCGAACGCGATGCACGATGGTTGATACTCTCGACAAAAATGTGCTTAAGAAATCTTTGTATTTTCTCGTAAGGACGTCCTTTTAAAAATAATATAATTTCCGGAATGGCCCAGGTACACCATAAGCGCACCTACAATTTTCTCTTGAGGATTGACGATGGGTCTGTTTCAGGACCCAACTTGCTCTCTTCAGGACATAGTTGAATCTTTTCAAGTCAAATTCGGCAGCCTAGTTCAATGAGGTAGTAAAACCCAAGTGTGTTAATTGATGTGTTAAGGAAGAGAGGTTTGATTTATCATAATGGAGGAATATTGCCATTCTCTATATTTTTCCTAGTTGCAGGTGTGCCTGGAAATACCGATCTGCGTCTTGCATGGATTTAAGAGGTTTAAGGACTAATGGACCAATTATTTGTGATTTTAACCACAAACTCATCTTCCTTCAATGTACTATAAATATTATAACATTTCGATAATTTGTTTCGAAAATCAATTAATCAGATCAGTTAACTGAGTCTAAGTATTTTATACTACTTATAAACTAAAAATTAATGCTAAATAAAATATAAATAATTAAATAACAAATATTAAAAACTATATTAGTAATCAATATATGAGTCAGTAATCAATATCCGATGATTACTGACTAATTACATCTACATACATCTAAGTGAATGTACAGAGTGTAAGCGTTTAAGATGTGAGACATTCTCCGACATTAATCAACGTCAACAATATACAATCAATATTTTTGGTCTAAAAAATATATTTGCATTGAAAAAATCTGACCGATAAAAATATAAAAGAGATAAGACTATCGACTACTTTGTTTAAATAAATTATACTTACACAACGTTTAACGATTGACAATGATCAGCAAACATCAACGATACAAGATTAAGTCACCTGAATAATTAATACCTGATTATAAGGAATTAAAGAAAGCCTTAAATACGCTAGCACGTTGAAAATTTCTGAATTACAATTACAAAATTACAAGAATCATGGCTAAAAGCAAAAAATGAAAGACAACCAGCTAACTGCAGATGAATCCAGTTAGTCGATTTCGAGAAATGATCTATTCGAACGTCATGAAGTAGCACGCGATTCGAGTAAGTGTGGCGTTTGGACGGTTGTTGTAGTATCATCTGCAACTTCAAAAAATATTCTGACAAGGACAGATCGGCACATTCCAGCTTTTCGGCTAAACTGTTTTTCCATTCTTATCACCCTCCCTTACTTCATTCACGTATGCCCACCACATACTCCTTACTATTCTGCTGATAGTAAACGTAACGCGATTGTCGCATCATTTTGAAAAATACACCTCTTTCTAATTCTTATCAAGTACAATTTAAACGCTAAGTACAATGTTGAGTACAATGTCAATGCTAACGCCTTTCGCTTCATTCTTAAATTCTAACTCCTGCAAACAACCCCTAACTTTTTAATGAAATCGAATTCTCATCTCCTTTTCGTTTAAGATATCTATCCAGTGATACCACCTACCCTCCTCTACTTAAGGTTGTTTTAAAGATCGCTTCTAAGCCTCATCCATTTTGTCCAGACGTTTTGTACTATTTTTTACCTCTATCTATGTAATGTTTACTGATCGTTTCCTATCCGGCATTATCAACCTCGCATCTGATCATAATAAAACATTTACTTGTGCACGTAACGGTGAATATTCCCTAGCAATCAAACGGATTGATGGAAATTTTCGTGTCATCCGACTCACCTAAAATTCGATGAAGACCACTTCACCTCCTCATATTATTCTCTGACTTCCTCTCCATTCAATTTCGGTCTCCTTCACATCTGCTCCATCACGAATAAAGTAGACTCTGTACTTTATATATTATTACAACAGTATTTGGATCTGCTTTATCTAACTGAATCTTGACATCTTGTTAGTAGTGACATCTCGGTTCGACGACTACGACCTTTCGATTATTCTATCATCAAAAAGGCCCGTTCTCGATCATCTGACAATGTTTCAACAAGTAATCATGTACTGCTCGATATCAACAATCCTTTGGACCGTCCTTAGCTTCTTCATCCAAAAAAACTCATCACCGCTTTTTACGATTGTAACTATTATATCATATATTCGCTAAACACTCCTACCCGACTCACATTCTTGGTGGTGTTCTTGATTTAATTGCTGTTCCAAGTAGCCTTTTCAATCTGCTTTCCCATCTCACCATTCAACTGAGTTGTCTTGCAACAAAGTTTTCTCTGACTTAAATCTTGATCGTGATAAGACACTCTGATAGGAAACCCGCCATGCATATCCTTTTTTGCCTTCGCCGTTTGAAACACATTTCATCTTGCCTCTCCAAGCTCATCTGCTTAATTACGGAAAACCGCATTCTATTCCGTATCATTTGTATCACTTTCGACTATATTCTTCAAACTTACCTTCTTATCTGCATATTTCTACATTTACTGAGGAGTTAAGACCATAATTATGTAGGGATAGTGACTTATTTTAAAATATTATCAAGACATATTTTACTAATCCAACCCAAGGCTCTATCCTTCCAACAGACAAACTTCTCCTTCTTGAATATCTTCCAGAAGGAAAACTGGGCTGGGTAAGGGAAGCAATGCTTGCCCTATTCTTGCCCAGTTAGAACCTATACCTAGAGCTCCAATATTCTTTCGAGAAAGCTTGTCTGGCAGAAGCAGAGAGGTTGAGAAGACGGATCGTGTATGCTAACGTATTGAGTTTTGTCGGAGTGCGACTTTGGATAGCTTTCTTGTTGGATAGCTTTCTTTCAAACAGCTATCCAACGCATCGGCGGGAAGCGTTGGATAGCTGCCTGAAAGAAAGCCACTCTGACAGGATCAAATTGGAATCTTTTTCGAAGCAGCGTATCTTCTCCAGCGAATCAAGTCATGAGAGGTGGACAGATGTTGTCGCGACTGATCCGTACAGTGGGGTTTCAACAACCACCTCTCATAGAGCAGTAATATGTCGATGAGAGAATTTGTTGATGTTCAATGAAAAGTAGGGGACGGTGGTTTATGAATAGGATAATTGTTCCTGGCTATGCGGAGTATTGCATTAATCCAACGACCAGTTATGTCGCTGAAATTACCAAGAACCATGTCATAACCGCTATCTATAATCCTATCCAGGAGGGCACGGTTCTTGTGAATCTCACCTGGACGGATGTAGTCATTGGCTGGACTGAGGCGTTTACCTTTCTTACAAAGTGGCATAACTAAACAAGACAGGGCTGGACAAGAATAGTTGAGTAGAAGAGAAGATCTTAAGGAGCATTTAACTAATATTAAATGACCTTGAGATGAAGATGAGTGAGTCGGGATTATGTACGGAGTATAGTGTGAGCAAATGTGCTTAGGGATAAATCAAGTATTGTCCTGTGGATGACGGATAAACCGCGTCTCTTGAAGGACTATAACATCTGCATATCTACCAGATAGAAGTCCAAGGGCAGAAGCTCCTTCCGAATTCCACTAAAGGATATTCAGTGAAAACGTCTCACGAGTACTCTGCATTGTGTTAGATTAGCTGGGTGGCATTGTCTCCTCCCTAGACAAAGCTAGGGGCGGACAGGTTGCCCTCCCTGCCACTAACTCCGTTCAGAGTGGGCACTTGCCCACGGGCAATGTCTTCATTTCCCGTGTTGGAGTCCTCTCCGGACTTGGACTTGAGCGGTTTGCCAGCCTTCAATAAAGGCACGGTGTGGGCCGCATCCTTCCGTTTCTTTGATTCCGGAATCGTTACCGGAGGGAGTATCTGCATAGCTGTCAGGAGTTTTTGTTGTCGTTGAAGCACGATTTAAGCCGATAGGCCTTGAAGGCCTCACACCTCCTAGACTAGGAGGGATGCGGACCATTTTAGTTTAAATACCGCGGGGTAGAGGAACACTGATCCCCGATGTATATATTCTTTGTAATAGCAATATCCACAAATCTTCTCTTCATTGCACATCGAGGCCCAGTGCCCCTATCCATGGCATAGATTGCAGTGGGGGAACGTCATGTTAACGTTAGAGAGAAGAATAAATTTTAAATTAAAACCCATGAATGGGTTACAGGATGTTTTAGACAATATCTCGGCAATGTCGGTGGGCACCGAGACAAAACCAATAGGAATATATTGCCCATTCTTCCCTTAACAGGGCGTAAATTAGATACTTTAAACAGTAATTGGAGAGTGTTAATGTCTATTTGCTCTAGGTGAGGAAGGAGATTAGTTATTTTCAATGAAGCCATGATGTGCTTAGACGTTAGGCTACCAAACTTGGAGAGATTTTGATCAAAGAATTCTTTGTATGCATTTGCCAACTATGAGGGGGCAAATGAAATTTTGATATCCGTTTTGTAATACCTAACCGAGTAAAGCAGTATTCTTTTACTGAACTCTTTTGCAAAATAACGAAAGAATATATTGTATAATTTGTGCCTTTTTATAGGCTTTGAGAGTTACTCACCTTTGGTGTAGATAGTCAACATTCCCTCAGAATTACCTGAATTTAGATCCATTTTTCGATAAACGTTGAATTCTGAATCGTTTAAAGCTCCCCACTTGTTCGTTCGTTGTCTTATATTCTCCCAATTGTGATTACAATTGTGCCTCAATAAGCATTACATTTGTGAATGCGTAAAATGTTTGAAGCGATATGTAGGTGAATCAAAACGGGGCTTAACGAGAGAAATTAAGACAGACATTCGCGCGTTAAGAATGAATTCTGATGCGGTAGTAAAGAATTGCTAGAGAACAATGAAGACTATGAATTCAGAACCTTAAAAAAGTTTGAGAAATAATATACATAAAATTTGAAGGAGGCGTATTAGATTTGAAAGCTGATGGTTGACGGTAAAGTGAAAAAATAGTCAAAAACAGTGCAATGTGTAACAGTGACGGACGATCAAAGAATAGTGTTTAGAAATATAAAAGCAGATTCTGGTAAGAGTTTTAACTGCTCTGCTACTGTAACAGACCAGGAGGTAAGTGTTTTGTGTCCAATTCTAAACAGGATGCGGGGGCACCTCCCCCGTCCCCAAATTAAAAACCTGGTGATTATTACTTTAAAACAACCTATTGCTAGACATAATATTTTCAATACCTTCCTTCGTATCTTCGTAAATGATCATAATAACCGTATTTTGTTCAACTCTTTTCGTTTGTACGAGTCTAGTATAAAGATTTCTTTTACAACTGCCGATCTAGCCAACGAATACAGTAATTTTTTGAGAAGAACCTTACACACTTAGGAAAGTTGGAATTTAAGCCTATCCAGGCTTCTGTTAAAATAAATAATTTCCCTCCTCACTTAGAGGTGGAGGATTTGAACTTACTGAAAACACTATGCAAACTTTCGTTGGTTCGTCCGGTGAAAAGTAAGTCCGGCCATGATTTACCGATTGCCTTTTGCTCTGTTGACTCCGGCCATGCTGAGATTCTAGCCATGTCTGCATCTAACCCCTTCCCGGGGTATAACCTGCAATTTTATATCTTAGAAGAAGATAACATGACCTATCCCACTGCAATTATGTCATCAAAGGGGCATTGGGGGTCTACATGCACTAGCCCGAAAATTTGTGGAGTCTGTAGCTTCGACTCCTGTGTTAGACTTCTGAAGGGAACAAATGCGAGGCTCACCCTGTCTGCTCGAATTGTAAATGTGATCATCCCGCATGGTACCGGAAGTGTAATTATTTCAAAAGCTATAGAAGAACTTACATGAGCCAAGCTTTCAAATATGCAAAACCGTCTACTGATTCAGCCTGCATTGCAGCTTCCAGGATGACGGATAAGGACATTATTCGGTTACTAGATTCCAATAAGATGAGTATCTTCAGCGAAATGAATTGTTTGATTTCTAACCTATTGTCCTCACTTCTCACATCTACAGAAATAACGAAGCAATCGGTAGCGGGATCAAAGAAAATGGAAGCGTCAGTCCACATTATTCCCCTATTAAAGTCGGAAAGATGTATAAACAGATAAAGGCCTCCTAAAATGAAGATAAAGCCCGCGGGCAAGTGCCTACTCTGGACGACGCTAGTGACGGAGAGGTCAACATTTCCGCCTCTGGCTCCGTTTAGCTGAAGGCAATGCCACCCAGATAATCTAACACAATGCAGAGTACTCGTGAGACGTTTTCACTGAATATCTTACAGTGGAATTCGGGAGGAGCTTCTGCCCTTGGACTTCTATCTGGTAGAGATGCAGATGTTATAGTCCTTCAGGAGACGCGGTGCATCTGTCATCCCCAGGAGAATACTCGATTCATCCCTAAGCACATTTGCTCACACTATACTCCGTACATAATCCCGACTCACTCATCTTCATCTCAGGGTCATTTAATTCTAGTTAAATGCTCCTTAAGATCTTCTCTTCTACTCAACTATTCTTGTCCAGCCCTGTGTTGTTTAGTTATGCCACTTTGTAAGAAAGGTAAACGCCTCAGTCCAGCCAATGACTACATCCATCCAGGTGAGATTCACAAGAACCGTGCCCTCCTGGATAGGATTATAGATAGCGGTTATGACATGGTTCTTGGTGATTTCAACGACAGAACTGGTCGTTGGATTAATGCAATACTCCGCATAGCCAGGAACAATTATCCTATTCATAAACCACCGTCCCCTACTTTTCATTGAACATCAACAAATTCTCTCATCGACATATTACTGCTCTATGAGAGGTGGTTGTTGAAACCCCACTGTACGGATCAGTCGCGACAACATCTGTCCACCTCTCATGACTTGATTCGCTGGAGAAGATACGCTGCTTCGAAAAAGATTCCAATTTGATCCTGTCAGAGTGGCTTTCTTTCAGGCAGCTATCCAACGCTTTCCGCCGATGCGTTGGATAGCTGTTTGAAAGAAAGCTATCCAACAAGAAAGCTATCCAAAGTCGCACTCCGACAAAACTCAATACGTTAGCATACACGATCCGTCTTCTCAACCTCTCTGCTTCTGCCAGACAAGCTTTCTCGAAAGAATATTGGAGCTCTAGGTATAGGTTCTAACTGGGCAAGAATAGGGCAAGCATTGCTTCCCTTACCCAGCCCAGTCTTCCTTCTGGAAGATATTCAAGAAGGAGAAGTTTGTCTGTTGGAAGGATAGAGCCTTGGGTTGGATTAGTAAAATATGTCTTGATAATATTTTAAAATAAGTCACTATCCCTACATAATTATGGTCCACTCAATCACTTTAACAAATCCTGCCTTGGGTAGACTTTAGGAGTAGATCTATCTGTTTCAGATATTCTTAACTCCTTAGGGCCGCTTCTGGGCACCTCCAAATCCGTCGCTCCACTCTCTTCTCGTGTCTGTCAGCTTTTGACCGCCGAAATAGAAGAAAAGTGGCCGTCACAATGCTTTTAGCAACCCCTTCCGATGTGGCCGCTATTAGCATTAGTAGATAATTTTTTTTCCAAAGAAAAATCCGGTCTCTTGTCCTAAAGACCTGCGGCTTATTTAGATTCAAAATTCCCTTGCATCGATTTACGAGAACGCGCTTACCCGTAAAATTCACGATCATTTAAGTAGGCGAAATTTAATCCCACCATGTTTCCATGGGTTCGTCAAATGTCACTCGGTTCATTTAGCTGTAGGTGAAGTGCATCAGTTCTGTCAGGAGAATAGTCATCAACTTGCTGTGGCTGTTTTCCTTGATTTTTCTGCTGCATTTGACCGCATCTTCATTCCCTTTGTTATCTCTTCTCTCAGGTCCCTTGGGTTGCCTGCGAGAATTATTACCAGGGTGGAGATACTGATGTACACCAAGCGATTCTTTTATGAAGACGATCCTGATGCGCGTCAATTCTACCCTATTACGAATGTGCCTCAAGGCTCCCCTCTTTCTCCAATCTTATTTCTTGCTGCCTCCATTGAACTCTTTAAAATATCAAAACGCGAACAACGTCTACTGGCATACGCTGATGATACCACAACTCTGTTCTCTGGACGCATGTTCAAATACGTAGTCTGGGACATCAGCCGATTCTTTCTAAGATCAAAAGACCAGTTAACCCGGTCCAATCTTATTTTAAACTTTGCCAAATCGCAGGTGGTTGTCTTTCATGGCACCCCTGCAACAAAGCAAAAACTTAAGAGATTAGCATTCTCTGCCCTTCTCCATTTTGAGTAATCAACCACTCCCTACCTTCACGAGTCGAGTAAAATATCTGGAATTTACCGTTACGGTGAACTGATCGGCGAAAGCTGACTTGGATAGACTTAAATGTATCCTGAAGAGAGCTAGGTGTACCCTTAAACGGGCTCGGCATATGTCATTAAATGGGAAAACCCAAATGCGGCTTTTGGGTACTTGGACTATCTCGAGATTAGTCTTTTTTTCTAAAGCACGTCTTACGTAACAAAGGCTAAGGTTTCTTAAGCTCCTCGTCTCTTCTTGCCTCGATTGGTCTCTTCGGGGTGTTGTGAAAGACCTCGGGTCGTTTAGTCGTAAGGCGGCGTGTTGGATTGGTTGGAAGACTTAGATCCCACTGGACATTAGGTCATGAAGAGTGAAGACTCTACTTACTGATCATATAGTTTTTCTGCTGTGTTTTTGTCTTTTTAATTGTCATTGACTATTATTAACTCCCTTGTATTATTTATAAGAAAATCTTTATTATTAGATTGAAAATTGTATACAGTTACTTTTATGCTAATATTACAAAGCAGTTGGAAACTTTTATACTAATATCACAAAGAAGCAAAGAAGCATATATTTTGCAGACTCGCCATTTAGACTTAATGACGTACATATATTTGACTAATTTATATAAAAAATATATAAAATATTTTAACTTTGCACGTGCTTTAGATAGACAAACCTTTTGGACCCAATTGTTTAAAATAATTGTTTGATTTCCTTCTGCTTTGATTATTTATTAAAAGAATATATAAACAAATACTATTATGGACTTTAATACTATGATGAAAAAGGGGGATATGTCATTATAGGAGGAACTTGCTGTTCTTTAATTTAAGTGTTTATGTTCATTAATCGCCTATACATTAATTATTAATTAATTAAAAATTAAAAATTAATTATTATATTTATAAGTAAATAAATAAAATTATAATTAATTATTAATGCTATAATAATATGACAATAATAATATTATAATTTATGTAATATGTTAATAATAATTTTATTATTTAATTATTAATATAAGTAATATGTTATAATTAATTATGTTAATTAATTAAATACTATTAAATTATTAATTTAATAATGAATTAATTTTTAATTATTAATTAATTTTATTATTAAATTATTTAATTTCTACTAATGAATGATCGCTAATTTTTTTACGAATAAATTTTAATAATAAATTATATCAAAATAATTAAAAAAAAAGTTGAACTGTCTGTTTCAGTCCAGCAATCGTCGAGATCGACGCCGTTTTTATCGAAATCCTCATCAGATGTAGATGATGATTCATCAGAACTTACCAAGCTATTCTGGACGAATTCTATTTTATCGACCAGTTTTCCACACGTAACAACCTTCATGCTTGAATATCCAGCTATCATATCGATATTAAATTCCTTCGTGCTACAGCATTGGTCTAGCATGTGATTCATTACTTCCTCGCATAGTTGATCAACGTTATCATCATTAGTTAATATTGTATCAGAAGGCGTTGCCGTTGTCGAATCTGGATGTGTAAGGCTATTTTCTTGTCTTGCAGTTTCGGTAACAACAGATTTTAGATTTATAGAAGAATCTTCTTCAATAAAATCGATAAACTCCGATACCCATTTAGGGTTGATCTTCACGTTGACATCGCTGAACGCTCGTATGATTGATAGGAAACAGAATCTGAGCTGCTCCGGTGTTTGAATAAGCCCAGGACGTTCATTACGAAGATTGTGTAAAATATTCATAAGTTGAGCATGAGAGTTACAACCTTCACTTGCTGCAAGTAGAGTGAGTACGATATCTACAAAAGCAAACGTGCCACTTCTTCCGATACCAGCACTGCAATGAATAACTGGTGAGTGTTCGAAGACATGTTGACTTCGTAATATGCTAAGAAAACGAAGGAAATTTTCAGGGCGAGGGTTCGCCAAAGTCAGGTCAATCAGTATAATTGTAATGCTGTATATCTCTTGTTTCGCCTGTATTGCTTTTTAGAACTTTTAAAATCCTCTCTACAAACGAGTCGTAATGTATTCCAGATTGAAGTTCAACAGTCATATCGATATCGTTCAAACGCATAATTGCCGTATCTTCTTCGGTAAGACCATCGATTAGTATTTTTTACATAGTTTACTCCATTGTAAAAAACTGGAAGCATTTGGAACGGCCTTTTTCTACTAACTTATTCAGAATAATAATCGACCGAACGTTATCTCGCCAAACCATATTCCAATAATGTGAGATCGTGTTCGACAAAGGGCCCTGAGAAAGTATGTATGATCGATTTGCAGGTTTATATTCAACAAAGTTAGCATTGATATACGATGTTTGACAGTTTTTAAGTTTTACTAATGTGCTGTCGACTTTTCCATTGCGTTCTAAAAAAGGATACGCAGTGTAGATATATCCACCCGACTGTTCATAGTCGCGATCCCATTTATTCGTAAGATTTAGATCTTTTAATTGACTCGGAGCAAGCCCGCGCATATTGGTGGGCATCTGTAATCCATAATCTTTTAATCTTAGGAATTCTCGAAAACCTTCACACTTTTTATTTCGGTTGAATTGACTGCATATGGATTTTGGTATTAGTTCGTCGGAACCCTTTGTCGGGTTCAGTGATATGCGGGAAACACTGGCGGATGAAGGCTCCGTAGGCCCGCTTTCAGAAATATTTAATTCGCGGGCTTCGGCAACTGCTTCTTCGTCTGATTGGGGTAATTCTTTTTGGCCATCATCATTCGGACGCATATGTATTATCGTGGAGTCAAGAAAATTGTAATCAGTTGTTGAACTGTGAATGCAAACTTCGCGAGGTTCAGGATGGCAAATGTTCGGATTTATTTGGTCGAAATATGGATGATAATTGTTTTCAATGCTCGATAGAAGGGCCTTTGCATTTCCTCGCATCAACGCGATTGAAATACGCTGAAACAGGCGGGCTGCTGCAATATCGTACGACATTGATGAACGAAGAGCTAAATTTCGAGCTATGCGCCTAACTACTTGCTCACCCTCTGGATTCCAGCCTCCGTAACACTCTAGCACAGCAGGGGTGAAGTTGTACCCTGCTTCGATCATTTGAGCCCGGTATTTCCTGTCTTTGACATTGGAGGCGTACTCATTGGCAGAGAAAAGTTGGGTACGAGCGGCATGGCGGATGTAGGCCTTCTGTAGCGGGTTTGTAACCGCAAAATCCACTGCTTCCGGCGGATCTCCGTAAATTAGAATATCAGCCGGTCTTTCTCTGAGATTCTTTATCAGGTTCGGGACTTCTCGTCCAACGTGCATTCCAGCCGATTGTGCAGCCTGAAAAACAATGTCTCGTATGCCATTATGACGTAGGCCTGTAAAACCTCCAAAAGAGCATGTTAAGGCATGGAAACCCATACAATCAGCTTTACGGTAACACCTACTGCACCTGTAGATTTCATCAGAAATGGGAATGCCCAGCCAGAAACGTATTAGGACAGAAAATTCGTTGTCGGTCAGCGCTAGACCAAGACTTTTGTTGGGTGTACATTGTAGCCAAGCATTTGCGTGGGGAGAGGACACTGAAAGTATTCGCGCTTTGTCCGCCTCACTCGATCTCGATTTTAACTGATCTAGCATGGCTGAGTCAATGAGAGAGGACAATTTTCCCTGTACTGTCGACACAACGAACTTAGTTGAAACTTCCTCTAGTGCGTTTTTTGATGTGATGAATCCAGGAAAAGTACTAGCATCCAGATCAAGAGAAGTTGCGACAGCTTGAGTGCTTGCTATAAAGGCTGCTGAACAGTGTTTCAGAGTACTTCTCAGACCGAGTCCGCCCATTTTTAGAGGAAGTTCAGCTTGCCACTTTTTCTTGGTTGAAAGTTGAACTGATGTGATTATTCCAAGTGCGCGCATAACTGCTTCGTCGAACCGATGGCAGAAGTCGTCCATAAAACGGAAGTCAACGTTTCTCATGTAAAATGCCACTCTAGGGGCTGACGCGCAGTGTCGCAGAAGCAAATAAGCTACATGAGCATCAGGAATTGATGTCACGAGATCTATATCGTGGAGGAGTTTGGGCATAACCTTTTCGAGCATGAACGACTTGACAAAATCAGGCGAGCCAATCGGACAACCAAGTAGTGAAAAATTGCGACCACTCACAACTGTACAGGGTTGCTGACAAGTATTGTTGATGGATTGAATATCGTCTGTGTTTCCTATAAGTTCCGTCTTACCCCAGTTAATGGACAAACCAATCATTGAAAATTCTGAGGAGATAAAATTCAGTGCAAGAGCAATGGCATTTGGGTTGCCCCCAATGATGCCATCATCCAAATACCATTTGTTGAAATGAATGCCCTCCATATTGTTAAGCTGTGCAAGTACAGGGTGGATTGCCACAGAGAACAGTAGAGGGCCTAAGGGGTCACCTTGTTGAACTCCGGATTCAGATTTTAGGTATTGCGAGCCGAAACGGAGATAAGTGGGGTGATCGTAGCACCAACGTACCCACGCTGCCATTTGAGGAATTTGGGATTCAATTGCTCTCAAGAAAATACGCCTGTCAATAGTGTTAAATGCGTTCGACACGTCGATTTTTGCCCACGTCCAATTTCCCAATTCAGGCATATGTTCGTTCGTGCGGCGGACCTGATGGATTATGTTGTCAATGCCGTTCGGTGTTGCAACGCCCATCTGTAATGGTCTGAGAATCGTTACGAACTCTCCTCTTAACTTCGAACAAACGCACTTTGAGCATATTCGTCGGAGTGTATCTCCAATTGCAATGGGGCGAATACCTCCGTTTGACTTTTCTAGAGCGATGAGGTTCGCGCCTGCCAAGAAAGGAGCAACTTGTTGTGGTAAATCACCTGCCACCATGTTGTTTATCAATTGCGTTAAGCGTGAAAGAAGTGTTCCTGAGGGATCGGCGGAAATGAGGTCCTGCAAGTGTTCGGGCCTCAGTCCAAGACAACCAGGCGATGATGCTGCGGGGAAAGAAAATACAGCGTCTTTTATGGTATCACTGTCAAAAAGAATAGGCTGACTATTACAAAGGTATGAGTGATGTATGTCTTTACCCGCGGGGTGCAAGTGACCCAGCCGCTGTCGAACTTCGTCAGTGGGTGAAATATATCGGGACGAGGATAAACGTTGCATGGCCTTACTGTAATTACCCTGTCTTGCCAAATCTATTGACGACATCATTGTACTAGTGTGAGCTGTTTTTTTGGGAGAATTGAGGAATGGCAAAACTTGATCGCGTATCTCTCCGAGCTCTCTAGATTCAATGTTATCTAGCATTCGAGATATACCCTGTAGAGTCGCGTTGCGGCGTCTTGAGGGGCGACCTTTGATATCTGACTTAATGAAGGCAATTTTGGCAAAACCGAGAAGGAGTGTCCAAGATGCGGGTGAACGATAATGCAGCGCATCAGCAATGAGTCTTGACAATATTCGAGCAGACCTGCTTCGAAGATTCCAGGGAATGCGTCAAAAAGTAGGTACTTCAGATTGCCATAATTCGCGAAGGAACGACCAGGTGATGTATAACTCACTCACCGCGTCAACGTGAGCCTCAGTTGATGTATGACCAGACGTTTTAAGGAAGATGTCATAATTAACACGCTTACTCTCCGGAAACAAAAAGTTTGTCGGCGGAACAGTGACGTTAATAGTGGCAGCCATTGGAGTTGGCGGGAGAGACGATCCTAGGCATCGAGAACGTATTGGTCCGTGTACCTTTATGAGTCCGAGCTTAGTAATGGAAATAACTCGCCCACAAACTGAACAAAGCGAGGAGGTATGTGAAGGGTGTAGATGAGGAATTGGGTTTCCTGACATGGCTTCGTTATTGCAAACCACTCGATCGCTGAGTTATAAATTTACGACTAATTTGATGACACTTAAATTTTGAATATAAAAATCGTTGGTATTCTTTTCAATTTTGTAGATTCGCTGTATAGAGCTGGTGTATTAATTACTGTATTGAGCTGGTGTATTAATTGCTGTAAAGAGCTGTTGTATTCATCGCGGTATAGAGTGTATAGAATGTATGTTATTTTATTGTATGTTTATTAGAAACCAAAATTTTTTTAAGGTCAAAATCGCTAATTTTTCAAAATCGCTAATTTTTCAAAATCGCTAATTTAGTATAAAAATGCATTATTATTGTTTTATTATTTTAATGCATATTATTTTAATACAAAACATATTTTTATTAGTGACAACCTTTAAAAATAAGAAAAATCAAATTTCGAAATTTATTGTTAAAATTAAAAGTGAAGGTCAATTTTAATGAATTGACTAATAAATAATATACGATGTATTCGAATAAATCATCAGGAGGAACTGCTATATAATCATAAACATAATGCATGTTTATGTATTACGTATCATTATGCATATGAAGTATTTTCTCTGATGAAATTCGATTATATAGTATCTTATAATAAAACAATAAATGCTCCTTAATCGCTTAATTTGTACACATATATAATCGAAATATATTTCATATTCGTAATATAATATGGAATATATTCAAATAATGCTAAAAAATAATTCACCCATCATTGCAATATCACACGGCGGCAATTTGAACGCAAAAAATTCAAATAAGCAAATTCATATGATAATTTACAAGTTACAAGTCAAAATTAAAAAGTCCCAAATCATGCAATTTGAGAAAAACTCGTTGTGAAAGATCAATTATCAATACTAAATAATATTATATTCACTATAATTAATTATGTATCCCGTAATAGTTGCAAAGTCATTGAGATGACTTCGCACTATTAAGTTGCGAAGTCATCAACATCTTAAGTATTAGGACTCAAGCAATAATACCAATAATTCAGATGTAAAGGAATTAAATAAATGTCGAAATATAATTGAAATCTCATAGTAGAACATAATCATTAAGTGGCTGGCTGTACATTTTAGTATGTATACTCGCGTTTTAAACGGTATCTAAACGATAGGTTTGATTAATGTTGACACAAGAAAGCGTACATTAGGGAAGCAATGCTCTGGACACAAAAATGCAAGTTCATGGAGCTCATCTACTACAAATTGAAATGCGAATTATTTGATGGATTAAATAAGTTTATCTATTTAATTAATTTAATTATTTAATTAATTAACAAAATTCCTTCCGAATTGCACTTAAACAAAGTGGAAATACTTCCGTTTCGTGCATTTAATCACCATGGAAATTAATAATCAATGAGTAAGTTGACCAAATGATCTATTACTCACTTTCTACACAAGAAGTTATCCGCAAAGTAATTCATTTTCAGGTTATATTGATAAAATTAAATAAAAACAGCAAATTTTGAGAATAAGGCTTATTTACGCGTCTATTTAAAATTATATCGGCTATCCATACATACAACCGTACGAACAATTCTTTTTTATTTAGCGAACGCATTGAAGACGAGTTGTGTAATTAGATGCATAAGTGTCAAATTTCTGTTTAATAGAAGATCACGCTGTTTGGCAATTAGCATTGTACTGATAATATCAATAATTTGCGTGAATATAAATATTTAATGTTCACACTCTCACTTAATGCAACTAATTGCCTTCAAGACGAACTTTTTGTTCATTTTCAAAACAAGATTGCTTCTAGCTAAACAGTTTGCTGCTTGTAACCATCATTTTTAGGAGATTCAGTAAACGATTATCACAAAATCGAATGCCAGTCGCCCATCTTAAGCATCTTGAACATCTCACCACCAAAAATTCCGGATCACCATCAAATACGTAATAAGTCATTACGCTCAAGCTAAAAGCACTAATCTATATTTACCTGCACCCTGTTATTTTTTGGATATCATACAGTGAGTTGTCTTAGTTTGAGCTCGAATATTTTGTTTTTGTTTATCTTCTATCTTAGGCATTTGACTTTGTCACAGTTCATTAATACATCTAAGACGCATGCTTATTAAAAACATTTGGTTTTTTCTAAGTAAATTTTGCTCGTTTACCTTTTAGAGGAATATACAGCTGATGTTACAATATCGGCCAATTCTTTTACGTTTTGAATTCGTGCATGTTTTCGGCGATAGCAAATTTTATTAGATATATGTTCAGCAAAATGATCCAAATACAAAATCGCAGTGAAATAGGCAAACACATTTGTTACAAATGTGATTAATATTTGTCACTTCGATTTTAAGGCTAAATGTATCTAACTATTTTATTTGAAGTGAGAAAGCAAAAATATATTCGATATAAAGATACATTATAGTGTCAGTATTAAATTAATTTGTATTCGAAAGTATCAAAATCATAGTTCGTATAAATTCAATAAACGACTTTCCATTTGCATTATTACGAGGTTATTTGTAAACTTCAAATATAAGAACGAAAACGATTAAAATGTTAATTTTGATTTATTATAAATATAGAGTTTTGATTATGTACTTTGATCATAATTTTTTATAAAGGTTTTATCATACTTTTATCATATTATACTAGTAAACTAGTATAATACTAGTTGAGAGGAAACGCCAAAGCACTCTTGAAGATTCGTAGTGGGGTAGATGTAACGTCGAATGTTCCGACGACATGCAATGCCGACTTGCTATGGACTAGGATTTGTCAGACTCATAATGATTTCGTGGGCGTGGATGATCCTGCTTATCGTCGATGTATCGTGGATGTCAGTCCTGCGGAGGATCTGCACGCGACAAGCTGCGCCAATGTGAGTGATCACATAAAGGTCGCCGACACGTGTTGGATGGCCGATCCGTCACAACGTCGGACTCAGACTGGCTGGGTTACTCACTTGCTGGTGCGATTGGTAACCAAAAGCAGAATACTTCGAAAAACTAATTTACTTTTGTTATTTTCCAGTTTTGATTCATAAAATTGATTGTCGGTTTTTATACACAGAGAATATCTAGTCGAACTATAATTTCATGATAGGGTTCTAATTTTATAAGAAGGTAGTACCTCCTGATAATTTCTAATCTTTATGCTAAAACATAGTCTTATTATGTTCATAAGCTCAGGAGTTCCCGACCTTTTTGTGCTGGTGGGTATATTTAGGATTTTAAAGAATACGGATGGGTGATGTGGTAAATTTTTTAAATACTAAAAATGCACGTTATATTTTTGTATTACTGTCGGGAATATATGGGCCCATCGGAATGGTTCCACGTTAATACCTTTGCCCGTGGGCGCTAGCTCGTGAACCCGAGTACTAGCTTATAAAAATTCTTTTTAAAGATTTGCATTTGTAAATTTATTTATATTACCAAAAATATGTAGATTTAGTCAAATGATCTGATCATAGATATCAAATGAAAGCATTAATGTCCACAGTGATCGTATTGTTGTAAACAGAATTAAACGACAACGCGTCTTTTTTGATATAATATGTCACACCTGATTTAATATTTATTAATATTAAGTAAATTTTATTATTCTAAAACATCAGGAACGTTATCAGAGAATTAAACAACATAAATACATGGTAGCGCCATCCACAAGCAAATGTTAGAAGGGCACAGTGAAAATAAATATACCGACGATATGAAGAACAGTTTCGAAATCATATTCGAATATGATTCAGCACAACCATTCCGAACGGCTGAAGCTCTGCTAATTCGCATACTACACCCTGTCATAAATATCAGATACGCAGAGATGGGAAGCTCCTTAAGACTCATTGGGTATTAATGAAATTTCCCAATTCGGAAAATGTTTATTTTCCGAATAAATATTAATAAATATTTTAATTTTTTTAATATTTATTTATATTAAATAAATATTTTTATTTTTGAAACTGTAATTTATATTTCAGATGTTCATGACGATGACTAATATTGTTAGTCGAAAATTTAGATCACAAAACCAAGTCTTTATGTTTGCAATTTGTAAATTAGATTCAAAAGTAGTGTTGGGCAGACTAAATACGGCACAAAAGGATTGATTTAATAATATGGTCAAATATACTAATGACATTATTCTAAAAAATGTAAAAGATTTTCATCTGTATATTTTATTCTTAATGATATATTCATTAGTTGACAAGTTTTTTATAAGAACTTTCGTCAAATCTACCTATCATTTAATTCTATCGATCTACGGACTTGACAGAGTGCTATCAAGAGACGAATTGTTAAATTACAGTATACAACACAGTTTGGAACTCTGAGCAAAATTAACTTTACCATAAAGAATGTTTTATCAGAGTTATTAGAATATTTACTTCATTAAAAACATATTTAATTTACTAATCAAAACTGTAATTGGTTTATTTCAGCAAGATGGCATCTTTAAAAACGCAAGAAATATATGCATATATATTTTTTTTTAATTTTTATAAATTTTTCTGCAAAAGTTGAACATCAACAACGATATGTTCATTTCGCTAATAAAATCGCATTATTCAAGCCAATAAGTAACCATGTAAATGCCTTTTAATTAAAAAGTTTTTTCTAATGAATTGTTCCATTTTTTTCCATTTCAAGACTTACATTAAGTCTTCATCTTTAAGTATTATCCGTTAAGTGTCTTTTTGAAAAAAAAACTTAACGGATATTTAGAGATTGTAGGGTCAATGCCGAATAAATCCTGATTTTTACTAAATCGTTAGTGAAGAAATCGCAGCTTAGAAACTTGATAAACATATAATCCGGACAAAAAATTCACAGTTCAAGACATTCAAAAATTTAACCGCCAGAGACAAAAGCAATTATATTTGTTTTACGCTTGTTTACTGTGTATATTTTACTCGTTGAATAATTAGGTCAGCTAACTGAGTCTACGTATTTTATACTCTTTGTTATGTTAAAATAAATACTTGTGTCTATAATTTCAATAAAATATAACAAGTTTAGCACGAATGCAATTCTCATCGATTTATTTTTTTTATTTATTTTCAATTGAAATAAATTTATTTTTAAAATAATGCAAATTTATTTATTTTTCTAGATGATGATCTCTCGTCATTTAGTTGAGGACTTTTTTAATTATCGTCTTTTGCACAAGCCTTTGCAAATCATAAGTTGCGATCGACAACGTTATCTTCTGGTATATACAATGAACGAAATGTGTTTAGAATTCGAACAACGATATACGGCAAAGTTCAAAAAGCTATCGGATCAAATTTCATTACGAAGTGGAACATCAATGACAGAAATCAGAAGACTATTTTTTAATGTGAACGATGAACTATTTCGTGATGGAATTAGGTGGGGCCGTATTGTTGCCCTATTTTCTTTTGGTTGTTCATTTTCCGATAGTTTGGCTAAGCACCTTGGTATACAAACTGCAAGACTTTTAGTGTCCGGTTTAATGAAAGAATACCTGCAGCGAGTAATTCTAGATTGGGTAGAATGTAATGGAGGATGGAATAGATTTTTGGTTATTTTTTCCTTGACTAGGCTAAAACAAAAGCGTCAAACAAAATCAAAAATCTGGATAAACCGATTAATTGGATTCACTTTAGGACTATTCGCTATTACTCTACTTTTCACGCACAAATCCATACAGTTGTGAATTCCCTAAGATTATAAAGTTTAACTTTTTAACTTTTAATTTTCCATTGGTGTTTGTACATTAAAGTTATATGGTGTGGACAGTAATTTGCATCGTGTATATAAAGCTTTAAATTACATGTTTTTTATATTTCATTTCCAATTTTAATTTATATGAATAAAGTTATGGTACATTAAGTTATAGCACCAAATTTATATTAATAATTTTTCGTTGGATACGATTTATTTTAACATGAATATTTCGCTGTTAGTTAATAAACCTTTACAATCTCTCTATCTCCTAGTAATAGTTTACATTTCATGAGACTCGTCAATCGACGCTATCACTACAGGTACGTCCGTAGTTGTTGATTATTTTATGGACTAAAATAATTTTACATTTCTTAGACTCAATAATATTCAATATTATTAAATATTACAAATTACAATTATATCTAATAATATTTAGATATTTAGTACATAATTATATAAATTATAAATATAAATTATAAATTATAAATTATTAAATATATAGATTCATCGTCATTATTTATTCTTATTGTTTTATACTTCAATTCGTACAATACATTTATATTTAATCGAAAACAAAACAATCTTTACAGGTATTTTCCCAAAAATACCAAGATCATAGCGTTTTGTATTTAGATATACCTCTTCAATGGAGAAAACTAAAATTAACAGCTGATTTTATTTAACCCTTAAATTTTAATATAAAATTAAATTGTTTATATTAAACTGTTGGCTTATTTAATTGAAGATTTAAAAAGCACAAAAAAAATATGCATTTAAAATTAAATGCATATTAAAGAAAAATAATTTATAATGTTGAACACATAATTGTTCTGGTTGTTTTCAATTCTTTTTCGTGTCTTTTAATTCTCCAAAACTCACAGTTTCTAAAATTAGTCATTATTTGTAATCAATAATTTTGATTAATCTGCCAATCACAAGGAAGCATTTTATTTTCCGCAATAAAGCCAGGAAATAATTAATAATAAAAAATATGTTTTACTCTTTTGAAAATAACTAATTTATAATTTAATAATGAATTTATATATTATTAAAATATTAATTGACTTCAAACCTTTCTCGATAAGAGACTGAATTTAATATTTTGATGTATTGACTGTACTTAGCAATTCTTTTTAGTTATGTGCATATTTATAACCAATAATAGTCTATATTCCATACTACTAGCGGCACCATAGTCATGAAGGAAGGATTCTGTAGGCTGGTTTTCAAAGCGAAAGTCACCTTGTGTGACCTAGCAACTATTCTAAAGATAATAAAGCATCCATAACAGGATCACCAGTCCCGATTTCAATCGATCTTAATGATCTCAATAAGCCAGTAAAAACGCTTTATGCACCTGAGTTTCGTCTAGCGTCGTGAGGAATTGCTGGTGTCTTTACAGTTATCACAAAAGCAGTGGAAACGCACCCTAACCACTTCATCCGACTGACGATGACTGCTGGGTGGTTAGATGCGTCTTGGAGTGATACATTAGACTGATGGAGCTGATGATCGAAGTCCAGTTATCCAGTTATTTAGCAGCACATATGGATTTAAAATCGATCGTAGTCAGTTTTGGCTCCTGGGCCACAGTTTCAAGCGATTTTTCGCAATAACAATTTATAAAATGACGCATTCCTTTTGGAATCCTGTGAAAAATTCAGTGCCTTCGTAATCAACGGATACACATTTGTGTCTTATATAAAGAATAACTAGAAAGTCCACACACGCAACAAGCCAGTAAACACGCTTTCTGCACCTGACTTTCGTATAACATCGTGAGGGATTGCTGGTGTCTTTATAGTTATCACAAAAGCAGTCGAAACGTACCCTAACCACTTCATCCGACTGACGATGACTGCTGGGTGGTTAGGAACGTCTTGAAGTGATACATTAGACTGATGGAGCTGATGATCGAAGTCCAGTTATCTGGCTCCTGGACCACAGTTTAAAGCGATTTTCGCACAAAAAATATTTATAATAGTATTGCACGGATGTGCTGAGTATACATCGGTCCAGGATTTCTTACGAGATACGGCATTTATACATTTATGTCGCATTTATTGCTGCGACAATTTAGACATACCGTATTCATTAAGGATCCAACGAGTGCAGCGACAATTCAGCAACAACCTCTGCCTAGTGTTTAATGATGGTCCTTACAGCAATTCGATCTGGTTAAGAGCGTAAGCCTCAGACAATTAAGCAAAGTGTCGGAAACGCCTTTATTCACAATGCCACACAAGCAACCGAAACGGTTAATGAGTACTTCATTCTACTGATGAGTGTTGCCGTGTACTCGTTGGTCGTCTAGAAGTGACATGGTGACTGAAAGTCGTGAATCGAAGTCCAGTCTATCAAGCAACACCATTTAGTATAAATGCCGTATTTCGTAAGAAATCCTGGACCGTTGTATACTCAGCACATCCGTGCAATACTATTATACCTGCCGTATCCATTAAGGATCCAACGAGTGCAACGACAATTCAGCAACAACCTCTGCCTAGTGTTTAAGGATGGTCCGCACAGCAATTCAATCTGGTTAAGAGCGTAAGCCTCAGACAATTAAGCAGTGTCGGATACGCCTATATTCACAATGTCACACAGGCAACCGAAACGGCCAGTGAGTACTTTATTCTACTGATGAGTGTTGCCGGATACTCATTGGTCGTCTAGAAGTGACATGCTGGCTGAAAGTCGTGAATCGAAGTTCAGTCTATCAAGCAACACCATTTAGTATATATAGATTATATATACAATTTAGATATATATAAAGCGGTATATATACCGCTTTTTAAACCGCTAAATATACGCTGATGATACCACAGCTCTGTTCTCTGGACGCAGGTGCAAAGACGTAGTCTCGGACATCAGCCGTTTAACAAAGCGAAAACTTAAGAGATTAGCACTCTCTGCCCTCTTCTCCATTTTTACTAATCAACCACTCCATGTCTTCACGAGTCCAGTAAAATATCTGGCATCCACCGTTATTGTGAACTGTTCGGTGAAAGCAGACCTGGATATACTTAAACGTATTCTGATATGATCTAGATGGGTTATGAAACGGGCCCAGCATATGTCGTTGAAACGGAAAACTCAGGTGCGCCTCTGGGGCACTTGGGCTATCTCGGGATTAGTCTTTTTCTCTAGAGGACATCTCCCAGAGCAAAGGCTAAGGTTTCTCAAGCTCTTCGTTTCTCGATTAGCCAGCATAGTACGCCTCGATAAGACTCTTTGGGTTTGAAAGATTCCGGGTGGTTCAGTCGAAGAGCGGCGTGTTGGCTCGGCTGGCAAGCAACTATTTACAACCAACTCATTAGTTGATTTATTTACTTTATTAACACCAACTCTTCAGTTGCTTGTTAATATCTTACATAATTGTTATTATCATCTCGATACTGCATATATTTTGTGAATTTTTATCATGAAAATGCTTTTTTCTTAACTAAACTGTTTTGTTTTATTATGAATTTTATACGATTGCAATTTACTAAATTTAGAAAAGTTTTACACACAAATATAAATATAACATAAATATATAATATAAAATATATGATATATATAATGGAATAATATATAATAATGTTCCATTATTATATATTATATATATATATATATAAATCAAATATAAATATAATATAACTATAACAAATATGTTAAAAAGAATGCCACTGTAAAAATCTGAATGATAAAACTATACAATTAAAAAGTACTGCTAAGTACAGTCGAAATATCAAAATAATAAGTTCAGTTTCTTATATTCTCGGGATGAATCTGAGTCAATTAATTACATTTGACTAGATAGCAATTCTACATGATATAACATAAACATATAATATAAAATAAATGATATATTTATTTGTTGAAAATATATTATTAAATATAAAATATAATTAAATACAATATACAATCTTTTAAATATATATAAATATATATTTATCAGATAAAAGAAAGCAGAAGCTCAAAAAATCGAAAGGTTTAAAAATCCGCTTATTGTGTTATTTTTCATATTTTCTTTAAATGAAAATTTTCTTTGTATATTCAGTAAAAATTTATTGAAATTATACTAACGTTATTGTTTTTAGTTGGGTTAAAATATTAATTTAAATAAACTGTTTATTTTATACTCAAATAAAGTTTTTGTAGTGTACTCCCTATATATCAAAAAATGATGCAAATTTGACGCTTGTCCAATTTAATATAAAATCTAAACTATAAATTTACTCTTATAAATTGAAAATTTGTTAATTTATCAAAATTTGAACTTTGTTAATAAATAATCGTTACTTTTTCAATTCGTTAATTGTTAGATCATTTAAGGGATATTTAAAGAGGAAATATTGTGTATTTTGTTATAATATTTTATTATTTAGCAAATTCTAGATATTAAATTTACAGAAAAAATCATTAAAATAAAGATATCATCATTTTTGTTTTTATTTTTAATTAATTTTTTATAAATACAAGCAGAACAGTAAATTTTTATAATATCTAAAACTTTGATGTTAATTGGAAAATGTTTATGTTGTGTGAATTTGTGAAGAGAAATGCGATAATTTCTCTTTATAGAATTCACATTTTATTACAGAAAATGTTTCTTTCATATAAATTAATTTGTTCAACATTTTTATGAAACCTAAACACTAAGGCATTCGAAGAATTCATAGTAGAAAAATTCTTGTTAGCTCTCACTCTCGTAAATCAGACAACTCATAAATTATCAAAATAACGCATTTTTATCAAGTCGGTATCTTTTAAATGGAACTTAAATTTTATTTAAATATTTCTTATATTCGTGCTGAGAAGAATTAAATGGTAAGGAAGTGTATATAGTTACCATATTCGTAAAAGACAAATGTCTTTTACTATATAATTTTTTATTTAGTCCCATGGGATATCATTGACCTAATATACTTTAAGTAAATAAAAATCAATTGCCTCTTTCTATAAAGTGAGAGAGAAATACGAAAATAAGTTAAGCAGGGAATATTTGTTTTATTGCATTTGATATTATTTTTACAGGAATGTTAATAAATGGATTTTGGTATTCTTACCTATCAGTATGATCAGGGCAATATCTACTCTCACTACACAGATTACAATCTTACAAAGTTTGGTAATCAGAATTTGAAAATACAATTTTATTTACTTTTTTTCAGTTTATTATATTTGCCAATTCTGCGTATATCTTGGGATTAAGTTGTTCACATAGCCGACACCAAGAGGATAGCATATGCGCTGGCTTTACGCTTCTTTCCACAAACCGGTCAAGTAATGAGCAAGACTTTTATAATGCAGTAAGTGCTTGATGATTTAAAGACTTTAAGACGTCGTACACCATCTTTCTTCAAAATGTAGGAATTGCGCCCTGCTATTTGGTTTAATTTTGCAAGTAAAGATGTTTCTTCTCACTTTAATAGCAAAGCCATTCTGATGATGAGAATAGATAGTGACTCATCAAATTTAGTTCACACGCTAATGCATTTTTCTCAATCAAATTTTAATTTATCATATCTCATAATGGTTGATGAAGATCGGAAAATTCACGTAAGTACAATTAAGCATTTAAATGAGGATTAAATCATTTAATTAAATCAATCAGATCGCATTTTTAATGTATAAAAATAATTTAGTTTTTTGCTATATAAGTTAAACCATTTATAATCGAAATCAATTGAAATTAATAAATTTAAGATTATTCTTGATCAATTTTTGATTCAGCATCGAAATGATGAGTACCCAGCCACACTCATCAGTAGAATGAAATACCCACTGGTCTTTTCGGTTGCCTGTGTGACATTGTGAATAAAGGCTTTCCCGAAACATTACTTGAATTACGCTCTTTACCAAATCGAATGTTGTGCGGACCATCCTTAAACACTAGCCAGAGGTTGTTGCTGAATTGTCGCTGCACTCGTTGGATCCTGAATGGATACGACAGGTATAGTAGTATTACACGGATGTGCTGAGTAGACAACGGTCCAGGATTTCTTACGAAATACGGCATTTATACTAAATGGTGTTGCTTGATAGACTGGACTTTGATTCACGACTTTCGATAAATTGTCGCAGCGACAATTCAGAAAAATTTTTCTTGATCAGTTTTTGATAATTTATTTATCTAAAGGCATTAATCAATAGTAACACAAACTATATATTAGTATATAATACATAATAATATATATAACTATTTATGACTATGTGATTATATTATAATTAATATTTGTATTATTGATTATATAATTGTGTAATTGTATAATTGATTTTTAATTAATGTTTATAAAATAAACTTTACGTGATGCTAACACACGGAGACGGTATTACAAATTTTCAAGCATTTTACAAGTCTAAAAACTTTTGAAATCTCTTTTATTAAAATAATATAATATTAAATTTTAATGTTTTTAAAATCTAGTTTTAGTATTTCCAATAATATAAAATAAAATTTAATATAATTTAATACGAGTTTTCTTCAAAAGGTAGTAAAATTTTATTTGTTTCATATATTTTTATTTTAACGTTTAAAAAGCCATTATACATAAATTTATCTTAAAGTTTATTTATCTATAGTTATATATTTAAATGTACGCAAAGTGTTTAGATTGGGAAAGAAATTAACTGATAAGCCTTGAATATTGATGGTCGTAATAAGCTTTGTTGATTATGTCAATATCTTATTAAAGTGTAGATATTGATTGAGAACCAATACACGTATTCTTCGCGATTTCGCATTAGAGGACCGTATGAAACCTAGGAAATCAAATGAAGAACTGAAAAGTCGTTTATCTAGTGATGAAGTTAATCTGTGAGTTCGAAATTTTCGCATTGTGAAATAGTGACCGATAGTTCGATGGCTTCCGATGAAGTATCTATGAGCGAAGCTAACAATGAATATTTTCAATGTGGTCAGATTGTGGATCTTCCGATAGTGTCTTCTTCAAATTGTAGCAGTCGAGAAATTTGTCCTTCGTTAGAATGTCTAGTTTGATTCGAAGTTTGTTTTGAGACGAAACAACAAGCAGTTAGTGTTAGTAATGTTTCACGGCATTTGTCAATCGGTTATTCGAATTTGCGTAGTTAGCTAGCTTAGGTCGTAGAACTTAAGCAACATATTATGTCATATTCGATAAGATCACACAAAGATCTTTGACACACACCCAAGATCCTTGACATTAAGAAAGCCTGTACAATCAACTGGTCATTAAGAAAATAATTTGAGGGCTGATTTATATAATCTATTCATTAAAATGATACAAAAATTATGTAAATGTTTGATAAATAAAAGCTAAATATCGAAATGTTCAAGTGAAACTGTAAATAATATAAATTATTTTATTCTTGAAAGCATTTTATAATAATTTACTCTCAATATAATTTGTAGATAAAATCAGCAATATAAAGTTGAATAAACGTTCACAAACACAGATTTATATAACGGTCTTTTAGAAATTTGGTTAATCAACTAATTAGGAATATAACGGAGAATATATTTATTTGATTTTATGCAAGCAAAGGTTTAGGATCAGAGGTAGAATTTCCCCCCCTAGGCGATCAGAGGTAAAATTTCCCCCCCTAGGCGATCAGAGGTAAAATTTCCCCCCCTAGATCACTACGAACAGCTACTTTTTTTTCCTCCTAAACTATAAATAAAAAAATTCAGATTTACCCCATGGATAACCTAGATCACTACGAACAGCTAATAATTAGCTCAACACAGCAAGATTTTATAGACCACTTGTTTGATTCAAGGTATTTAGTTCGGTCTATGAAATGCATTATCTGTGATACTTATATGAAGCTTAGTCTTTATAAACGTTCTATTGATGGATATGGTTGGAGGTGTTATAAGAATGGCTGCACAAACTTAAAAAAATACATTTCAATACGAAAGGGAAGTTTTTTTGATGGGTTTTCGATTGATATTAGAACTATTTTACGTGTGTTAATCAAGAAATGTGTGAAGCAGCCAACACACTCAATAATAGCCTCTAAAATTACATCGGATCGGACCATTAGAAAAATTTTTTATAAACTTAATAAGTTGATACCGGAAACTGATTTTAGTGAAGATAAACTTGGTGGCCCTGGAAAAATAGTGCAAATAGATGAAACCATGTTAAATTACAAGTGTAAGTCTCATCGTGGAAGATCTTACACAAACAGAACCGACGCTTTGTGTATTGTCGAGGTCGGGGATAAAATTGAAAGATCCTTTGCTAGAGTAATCGCGGATAAAGCACAAACCACTATTCTACCCATAATATCCTCACAAGTGCTTCCCCATTCGACTATAATGACCGACGAGCACAAGTCGTATAGCAGATTAAATAAAAATGGATATGAACATAAGACAGTATGTCATAAATATAATTTTGTTGATAAAAATACTGGTGCTCATACTCAGTCTGTGGAGTCCTTTAACGGCCAAATAAAAAACGAAATAAAGAAGCAGAAAGGGGTATTAACTACATATAGACCCAATTTCCTTAAAGAGTTTTGTTTATTTTATAACAATCGTGAGAAATATCAGTATATAATTTTTGATTTAATAAAAGTTTAATATGATTAACGATTTTTATTTATTTATTTATTTTATTTATTTTTTTTAATTTATTTATGTATTTATTTTTTATTTTTTATTTTTTTATTTTTTATTTTTTTATTCATCAGAGGTAGAATTTCCCCCCCGGGGGAAAAATTCTACCTCTGATCCGAAATTTACTTAAATATAATACAGATTAAATAATAGCGTTAATATATAATATATCCTTATATTAAATATATATTTTAATTTATAATTTGGATATTCCTAACGCTGCGGAATTTAATTTTATTATAATTGTGATTGAAATTATTTCTTTTATTATTTCAAAGTAAATTCTTTTAAATTTGTTATACAACTGATTTGTAAATTAAAAATATGCTATTTTTAAATTTAAAAATACCGAATTGCATATTATGATTATTGGATAAGAATTCTAATAGAAGTATTTATTAAAAGTTACCATAAAATTCAATTTTATAAATTTAAAATAAATTTATAATTAAAAACCATTCACTTACTAATACACTTTTGTCATTAATACACCAAATTCGAATGCTATCACCAGAATATATAAATTAAATATTTTTTTAATATTTAGTTTATTAACCGAGAACATTATCAAGAAGAATCTGGAACAACAAAACCACAAAAATTTGATGTGCTTAAAATAAAATTATTTTGATTATTCAAATCTATTCTATGAAATGTAGGTGCTTGGATTTTTTGCGCACCCCATTATTTCAAACAACCATCATCTTGATTATATTTACGACACCATCATCTCAAGCAACCATCATCTTGATTCCATTGTTGCAGAATCGATTTGATAATTTTACTTTGAAAAACCTGTGGTTTATTGTAAATTTTGATTGTCTAAAATATTAATGTATTGGCTCAATACATAAATATGTATTAATTTTATGTTATAACAAAAATGTTACAAACAGAAAGTAGTTAATCAACAAAATATTATAAAAAATATATTTAAATTTTTAAGCAGAAAATTTTTGTAGATGGATAATAAATAATATATTTCAAATGGTTGATAAGTATCCATTATTGATAAATAATTATTTGAGCTGAATCAAAGAAAGAAGGAAAATTTTATTTGGTATTTCACTAACTTCTGTTAGCATCTTAAGAACATTACTTTTTTAATAATTCTTTAAATTACTTTAAATTACTTTCTCAATAATTCTTTATCAATATTATTTAATTCTTTCTTGACTTTTTGTTTATTGTTTATAAATTTTTTGTTTATTGTTTATAAATATAAATTGTATAAAATCTTATATCATTACTTATTATTTATCTTTATCTTTATTTATAGTATAAAATACTTAGACACAGTTATCTAATCTGAGTTATTAAAATTAAGATTTAAAGAAATTCACTTTAGCAAAATTGAAATTTTAATCCATTTATTGATAAATAATTATTTGAGCTGAATCAAAGAAAGAAGGAAAATTTTATTTGGTATTTCACTAACTTCTGTTAGCATCTTAAGAACATTACTTTTTTAATAATTCTTTAAATTACTTTAAATTACTTTCTCAATAATTCTTTATCAATATTATTTAATTCTTTCTTGACTTTTTGTTTATTGTTTATAAATTTTTTGTTTATTGTTTATAAATATAAATTGTATAAAATCTTATATAATTATTTATTATTTATCTTTATTTTTATTTATCTGTAGTATAAAATACTTAGACACAGTTATCTAATCTGAGTTATTAAAATTAAGATTTAAAGAAATTCACTTTAGCAAAATTGATAAAAATTGCTTCTATTTGATTAATATATGAATTTATGAATATCGTTTTGTGGGCAATCTCCTTTTCATTCTTTCAAACGTGCCGATCACAAAATTAATACATCTTTTGCATATGCGAGATATATCTTCATTTGGTTTCTATTCTGCTGAAGTGCTGGCATTGAGACTAAATTTATAACCCGACGGTTATAAGTTATAACCGTCGGGTCATTCATAAGTTATTCCCGTCACCTACGATATTCCAAATTTTAAAGATTATTTGCATAATTTTAGATATTTTATTTTTATTATTTAAATATTTAAGAAATTGAAATAATTTTCTAAAGATTCTAACAGAAGTTAGCGAAATATCAAAAATAATTTCCTCTTTTCTTTGATCCAACTCCAATAATTCTTTAATGAAATGTCATTCATTTTAAAAAAGAATTAAGTGCTGAATTAAAACTGATTAAAAGATTTAGTTTTTTATATTCTACATTTGATAAATTTAATGTACCTTTGTCCGTGCCACATTGAAATGGTCTCGTGTCATTATTTTTGTAGTTTATTAATTTGCTTAAATTTATTTTAAAATTAAATAATTTTTAAATTTAATAAACTATTTTATTAATTTGATTGAAGAGTTATTAATATTGGCTTACAAAGCTCATTACTAAAGTTTTAATATCGATACTTTACTATTTTAAGCTGCTTTGAACTCAATTTAATATTTGTAAAACACTTAATACGACATCATTAATCGAGTTTTAAGTTATGATTATTTTTATAAACCGATAAACAAGAAATGCAGCTTCAATTTGAAGTTTCAATTACTACTGAGTATTCTTAATTGAAAACTAAACTATTTTATTAATTTAATGGAAGAGTTATTAATATTGGCTTACAAAGCTCATTACTAAAGTTTCAATATCGATACTTTACTATTTTAAGCTGCTTTGAACTCAATTTAATATTTGTAAAACACTTAATACGACAGCATTAATCGAGTTTTAAGTTATGATTATTTTTATAAACCGATAGACAAGAAATGCAGCTTCAATTTGAAGTTTCAATTACTACTGAGTATTCTTAATTGAAAACTAAACTATTTTATTAATTTAATGGAAGAGTTATTAATATTGGCTTACAAAGCTCATTACTAAAGTTTCAATATCGATACTTTACTATTTTAAGCTGCTTTGAACTCAATTTAATATTTGTAAAACACTTAATACGACAGCATTAATCGAGTTTTAAGTTATGATTATTTTTATAAACCGATAGACAAGAAATGCAGCTTCAATTTGAAGTTTCAATTACTACTGAGTATTCTTAATTGAAAACTAAACTATTTTATTAATTTAATGGAAGAGTTATTAATATTGGCTTACAAAGCTCATTACTAAAGTTTCAATATCGATACTTTACTATTTTAAGCTGCTTTGAACTCAATTTAATATTTGTAAAACACTTAATACGACATCATTAATCGAGTTTTAAGTTATGATTATTTTTATAAACCGATAGACAAGAAATGCAGCTTCAATTTGAAGTTTCAATTACTACTGAGTATTCTTAATTGAAAACTAAACTATTTTATTAATTTAATGGAAGAGTTATTAATATTGGCTTACAAAGCTCATTACTAAAGTTTCAATATCGATACTTTACTATTTTAAGCTGCTTTGAACTCAATTTAATATTTGTAAAACACTTAATACGACATCATTAATCGAGTTTTAAGTTATGATTATTTTTATAAACCGATAGACAAGAAATGCAGCTTCAATTTGAAGTTTCAATCACTACTGAGTATTCTTAATTGAAAACTAAACTATTTTATTAATTTGATTGAAGAGTTATTAATATTGGCTTACAAAGCTCATTATAAAATTTAAATAAGGTTATTAAATTAGGTAATTTTTTGAAGATGCTAACAGAGATTATCAAAATATTAAAATAAAACTGTAAACAATAAATATAAATTATTTTATAGATTACCTATCACACATCTTATTTAAGAATTGCCTTACTTTAAGAGTAAAGACTTTACAAATCATATTAATCTTACAACCTCTTTTGATATTCTGACTATTCGAACATCAGATCTGAATTATATCAAGGTTTGTTTCGTCTTATTTAACAAGTTTTTATACAAATTTTATTATATAGCAATGTAGAATTTTAAAGGTATTTAAATACCGCCAGTACGCTACATTTGAGCCGGCAACAATTTTGCTATGCATCATCGCTGTACTAACTCTAATTATCGGTTCTACGTGGGGTGGTAACGAATACTATCAAAAAAGGTTAGTACATTTTACGAAACAGTTAATTTTCAAATATCTAACTATTCTGATTCACAAGCTTCGTTATGCTTATCCCTATTCGGAGGCACGTCATAATGAGTCTACTCCACGACACTCGATTCGCTAATTTTCGCATGTTCTTTGACTTATTCACAGTGACCAATCGGGATCTCTGCGCGTCGCTTCCGAGGAACGCCTTAGTCCAGTTTGATTTTTGGTTTTGACTCATCATGTTAAGGGTTTGGAGAGGTATTTTTACAGTCGGTAACCATTCCTGACACCAACCCTCCTACTTTTACAGCCGGGATTTGAACGGACCTTGGCGAAGTTATTCTTATTCACAAACAATATTGTTTATTGTTCAATTTTTGAATATAGTTTTTGCTGGAAGAATTAGTGGAAGAATTGCGGAAGAACACGGAAGAATTTATTAAATTCATCATACGAATATTATTAAATTCATCATACGAATACGAATTTACAAATTTGTTATGTTGTGTTTAAACAGAACGATTGAACAAAACGAGATGATAAAATCTAATTTTGTTATGTCTTCTAAAGAAGACTGAACAAAATGACAGATGACAAATTATCAGTTACGAGCATTATTAAAACGCTTAATTCCATGTACCCATTAGGATTGAATGACGTGGTACAAGGAATTGGCAGAAGTAGTATAGTACATAATAAACAACTATATTATAATAATCCGGTTAAACGCAAACCAAGAAGTCATAGTGATTAAAAAAGATGTATTTATGAACAATTGGAAATATTAAAACTTTAAGCTAAAAGATCTTTATGTAAATATTTAAGTTTTTCTAGCCCCGTGGCCGAATGGTGGAGGCGTGTGAATTGCAAACTCTATGTACGGGGTTCAAACCACGAAGATGCACTCTATCTTGACTTCTCTGTAAGCACACGTCAAAGCCACAAGGTCGTGTTGTTGAAAGACGTAGGAGCACCCGATGATGAAGCTCACTCTTCCTTTAAGTTTTACTAAAGATATCATATGTTCAATAAATCAAAGAATTTCTAGCAAATTACGTACATGCTTCAAAAAAGGACGATACGGTACCTGGTATCGTTTTGTCGGTTCTTTCGTGGCTGCCACATCATACAAACAGGAAAATGGCCACGGAAATCTCTAATTTTTATAGTAAAAGCTTAAATACATTGAAGATAAACATTTGGAAAGCATATATTTGATGAAATTGAAAAGAAAATTAAAACAACTATTGATAAAGCTTTTCATTGGCAAATAAAGAGCTGTCCACTAAATTGTTTCATTAAATTGATTCATTAAATTATTTCTTGTCGTCATTGTCAGTGTCGTTGTTTTTCTTAAGTTATCTGCTGTCCCTCACACACTTTAGTAATACAATACCATTTCCTACAGGGAAACAGGTTTTTGTTCAGATCTTTGATGTTCCCTATATCCTTTGTTCGGTATAAACTGTTAGAAACATCATAGAAACAGAATGCAATTGCAACTCTTAGTTTTGATAAAATAAATGAACATATATGTACCCATAATCTAGAATTAATTGAAAATTGTGAATTAAGAAAGCTGCTATCAAAAGGGTATAAATATAGATTAAATAATAACAACGACAAAAATAAAATTTATAATTCGTTATATAATAACTTAAATGATTACTTTAGTAAGCTGATTAATAGTGAAAGCTCGAATATATCTAAGATAAACATTTGGAAAGATTATATATTTGATAAAATTAAAAATAAAATGAAAATAACAAACAATTATAAAAGGAAAGATCAAATAAATAAAGATATGTATAAAGAACTTACTAAATTAAAGGATAACTATATAATAACAACTATTGATAAAGCTAGTAATAACTTTGTCTTCATATGCAAAAAGCTTTATTATGATATACTGATGAAAGAAGTTAATTATAATGATTTCAATGTAAATCCAACATATGAATGTAGTGATTTAAGTTTAGAAACATTTATCACAAGTCACTGTTCTATAATGGATAAGAAGGGTACAAAGGTTGAATCAGATAATAAAACTATACCTATATTATATTGGAATCCAAAATTACATAAAAATCCAATAAAATCTAGGTTCATATGTAGTGATTTCTTCCGATGGGATGGATGTGAGATAACAAGTTGAATATATTTATATTAAAACTATACTGAAATACTGAAACTATATGTGTTGAGGAATACGGGCAAATCCTGGTTACATAGCAATTTCTCCTGATGACCTCTAATCCTTATTCTGATATATCGTTTATTATTTATTAGTCAATTCATAAAAATTGACTTTTATTTTAAATTTCAATTTTTTATTTTAACTTGATATAAATTGTATAAAATCCTTTATAAATATTTATCATTTATTATTCTTTATTTTTAATTTATAATTATTTATTATTTATCTTTATTATTAATTTATGAATATATAAAATACGTAGACAAGTATCTACTGGCAAGTTATTATTGACCTGTGGACTTTGTTTTTCCAGTAATATAGCCTCTGTCAATAATACTAAAACTATGTATTCACTATACAAGTTTATTTAATGTCAATTATAAATTTTAACTTGATAAAAATATAAATTGTAGAAAATTTTATATAATTATTTATTATTTATCTATATTTTTATTTATAAAAAAAATACGTAGACTCAGCTATCTGATTTAATTTGTTCCACTCACAAATTATTATTATCCTATGGACTTTGTTTTCCCGGTAATAAAACCGGAAAAATAATAATTCTTGATTCATACAAATATTTTTTTTATATTTTTTTATTTTTTATATATTTTTTCCTAATATATTATATTATATTAACATAATATATTTTTCCTATAATATGTAGGAAAAACATATCAAATGTTAAAAACTAGGTTTAGGCAACACATATATAATATACAGCATATTTTATTATTTAATTATTTAATAATAATTAATCAAAATCATTTTAATAATTGAAGAATTTTAATAAAGAAGGTGTATATCTAGATATAAACATTAAATTAACATTAACTAAAACTACTATTAATTTATATAGTAAAGATGACATATTTAAATTTACAAGAAACATATTTTTGCATGAGCATTCATGCATACCATATAATATAAAATATAATACATTAAATAATGAAATTTTAAGAATTGCAACAATATGTAATGATATTGGCTTTCTTCAAAATCATTTAAATAATTTAATAGATACCTATTTTAAACTAGGTTACTATAAAAATAACATCAAGCAGAAAATAGTAAAATATATAAATTAACAAAACACTATTTTAAATAAATTCGAAATCATTAGAGTAAAATTTTTATGGATATAATTTTATATATTAATATATATAAAATGTTAAAATATTATATTTTAATATATTTTTATTATATACACGTATAATAAAAATAAGATAATATATAAGATAATATATATAAGATACTTGATAATAAGATATTAGATACTATATATTTCAATTCCATTAGATGGAATACGTCATTAGCATGTACTTAGCCACGCTGTTATGTTAGGTTATGGAATAGGGCCGAAATCTGGTAACATAGAGTTCCTCCCGAGGACCAACAGTCTTAATTATTATTCAATGTGTATTATTTTTGTCATCTCATAAAAAGTGGGCAATAAAAGATTGAGTTTTAAAGTATTTTAACTTATAAAGCTTTATTATAGAAAATCTTAAGATTACGATATTTATAATTAATACCAAAATCGTAGACTGACTGACCTGAATTGTATATTATCAGAATTTTGCAGTCATATTTTAAAATTTGTATTTTCAAAATTAAATTATCAATTGCACAAAATGTATATATTGGATGGCAAACTTTTAAATTAAATTTAAGCTTATAATTTTAATTGATATATAATAAACAATATGCTTTGTATTCGACTAAATTTAACAAGACAAACAAATTTCATCAGATTTCATCTTTTATAAACTGGAATGTAATAGCGAAGTATAAATAGATATAACTGGATATGCTTATTAATCAACTTCTTCTCTTATAATGGAGAAGTATATATCCTCCATTGCCGACTTTTTAGACAAACCATACTTAAAATAAATTATTAGATAAAAATATTAAAGATTAAAAGTTAAGTATTATAAATATTAAAAGTTAAACATAAGAAAACCCCAGAAATGGAAGATATTCATCCATTATTTATTAGTCAATGATAAACATGACTTTTATTTTAAATATCAATTTGAACTTGATATAAAATATATAAAATCTTATAACGATTGTTTTTTATTTATTATTTATTATTTTTTAATTATAGATATTTATATTTATATCAAACATACCAGCTGATATGTTTGGTCGAGTAATAGGGGTTGAAACCTGATAACATAACAGTTCCTCCAGATGAACTCTAATCCTCAGTTTGCTAAATCGTCTGTTATTTATTAGTCAATTCATAAAAATTGACTTTTATTTTAAATTTAAATTTTAAATTTTAACTTGATATAAATATAAATTGTACAAAATCATTTATAATTATTTATATTTATTTTTACTTTTGTATAATATAAAATACGTAGATTCAATTATCTGATCTGATTTACTATTTATTATTTAAAATTTTTTTAAATAATAACGGATTTTTATTAACGGATTAAACCATGTTTAATTTCCATCAGTTAGACAAGTGTCAGTGGATATTCGTTGTAGGAGTTAAAATATGAAGTTTATTTCGTCGTCAGTATCAATACTATTATCATTTGTATACTATCTGCTATAATATGTGATCAACAGATACAAAAGTCAATCGTCATAAAAATTGACTTTTATTTTAAATTTCAATTTTTAAATTTTAACTTGATATAAATATAAATTGTATAAAATCTTATATAATTATTTATTATTTATCTTTATCTTTACTTTTATATCATATAAAATACGTATACTCAGTTATCTGATCTGATTTGCTATTTATTATTTAGAATTTAGTTAATTATTGATAATTTTATTGTTTATATAGTAACAGAGGTGGCTAACTCATGGCTCATGCACCACATGTGGCACATTGGACGATGTGCACCTTGGCGCATTATATTTTTAATAACGACGGGATTTTTCTTTTCAGAGGTTTACTGAAGATCCAGTACTGTCGAAGTTGTGTAGCTACAGGGCCACATTGATTAGATAACACTTTAGTGATGGGTAGAGTAAAGTTGAAACGCCATATTCGGGGTAGGAGTCAGGGTATTATTATATAATAATATAAATATTATTATATAATAATATTTTATTATTATATAATAATATTTTATTATTATAATATTTATTATTTATTATTTTGTAATTGGGATAATTTTATTGTTTCTATAGTAACGACTTAGACTAGCAGAAACAATTATATTTCAACGTTTAAAAAATATAGGCATTTAAAATATATAATTTTATTTATAACTTTGTAATTTTGTGACAGTTTAGTTTTATACTAAAGTGCCACAGATTAGGATACACTGATATGTATTTAACTCAAATAATTTTTATTCAATAAGTGAACACATTTATCTAGGTAGCCACATTCAAATAATATTGGGTTGAGGAATAGGAGTCGAAACCTAATAACATAGCAGTTCCTCTTGATGATCTATAATCTTATACATCGATTATTTATTAGTCAATTCATAAAAATTGACTTTTATTTTTAATTATAATTTTTTATTTTAACTTGATATAAATAAAAATTGTATTACATCTTAAATAACTATTTATTATTTTTTATTTATAATTATCTGTCTTTTATAATCTTTTATATTTTTGGGTATAAGATTTGTGGATAATAAATAATGTTTTGTAT
Organism: Pomphorhynchus laevis; assembly: GCA_012934845.2. Classification (NCBI taxonomy): domain Eukaryota; kingdom Metazoa; phylum Acanthocephala; class Palaeacanthocephala; order Echinorhynchida; family Pomphorhynchidae; genus Pomphorhynchus; species Pomphorhynchus laevis. The sequence continues at coordinate 46,486 of WNNJ02002436.1, forward strand.
TAGAATAAGATACTTTATAATCAAATTTCATCAGAGGAAATACGTCATTAGCACATGTTTAGCCCCGCTGCTATGTTGGGTCGAGGAATAGGGGCCGATACCTGATAACATAGCAGTCCTTCTGATAGCATCTAATCCTTATTCCTATACATTCTTCATTATTTATTAGTCAATTCGTAAAAATTGACTTTTATTTTAAATTTCAATATTAAATTTTAACTTGATATAAATTATATGAAATCTTATAAGATTACGATTATAACAATTATTTATAATTTATAATTATTTATTATTTAATTATTTAATTTTTATTTATCATTATGTTTAATATATTAATAATCTAAAATATGTAGAATAAGTTAGATTAGATAATAAGACAGCACGAGTGCTTAAGGATTTGTAGTTTATTAAAGTAAAAATATGTCATTAGCATGTATTCGGCCCATCTGCTGTATTGTTCTGCTGTATTGTTCTGCCCATCTGCTGTATTGTTCATCTGCTGTACATCTCCCATATTGTTTCGAGAAATTGGGGCCGAAACTTGATAACATAGCAGTTCTTCTGATGACATCTATTCCTTTTTCAAATACATCGTCTGTTATTTATTAGTAAAAATAAAAAATTGACTTTTATTTTAAATTTTAGTATTAAATTTTAACTTGATGCAAATATAAATTCTATAAAATCTTTTATAATCAGTTATTATTTATCTATATTTTTATTCATATATCGTATAAAATACGTAGATTCAGTTATCTGATCTAATTTAAAATATTTGAGATGAATTGAAAATAATAAATTGCAATTTAACCGAAAGTTCAAAAATTGTGTCTAGTTTATATGAAACCCGGATTTACCTTGTTAAGACAATGTAAATTGGCACCTTGAACAAGTTTAAACATATTAGTTATTTATTTTTATTTTTATTTTTATTTTTATAAATGTTATAAAATACGTAGACTCAGTAATCTGGCATGATTTGTTCTACTGACATGTTATTATTGACCTGTGGACTTTGTTTTCTCGATAATATAACTGAAAAATCCCGAGAAATACTGAAACTTTTATTGATAAAACTACTATTTTTTCATGCTTAATGGATTTTTTCCTTTTTCTTATTATTGAGAAAATATTATCAACAAAAAATATAAAAATTTCAATAAAAATAGAAAATATAAATCAACAAAATATTATTAAAATCAGAAATTAAAAAAAATAAAACAATACAATAATATAAAAAATAAATTTAATGGATAATAAACAATATGCTTTGTATTAGAATAAGATACTATATAATCAAAAATAATCAAATACGTACGATTTTAGTACGCTTTATACAAATCTAGATTGAGCAGATATTAAAGAAGCGTTAAAAAATTAATTAACCTTATATTCGGAAAAAGATATACATATGTTATAATAACTACAACGCCTATCTAACAAAAATTAAACCATCAAGTAAATACAAATGGATAAATCAAAATTATTTAAAGTAGGGAATTAACTATATGTATATATGTATATATACATATATAAATATAAACTTGCCGAGCTGTTGGATCTTATGAATGGATTCTTCCATTATATTCTTCCAATATAAATTGTACAAAATCTTATATAATTATTTATTTATTCTTATTTTAAATTTATATATAGTATAAAATACGTAGACTCCGTTATTTGATCTGATTATTAACAAGAAACACCTCATTGTCTTACTGTTGAAAATATATATTTATATATATTATATATAAAATTACATAAAAATCTAAGTGCTTTTAAGTGTACATTAAAACCACTTTCTGTTTATATGAATAAAATACTCAAAGTAAATAAAACAAACTTTGAAAAATATTGTAGGGTAATCGAAATAAATACTGGTATAAAACAGTATTTCGGTATGAATTCTACAAATGAATTTTTAGAACACACAAAAGGAATAAATTTTCAGAATATAAGTACATACGATTTTAGTACGCTTTATACAAATCTAGATTGAGCAGATATTAAAGAAGCGTTAGTAAAATTAATTAATCTTATATTCGGAAAAAGATATACATATATATGTATATATATGTATATATACATAAAAATTTGGGATCTATTATACAGACAACAAACTACTTTCAAACATACAACCTTTTATACAATACGCGATGGATCGAAAGCAACCTCAACCTCTCAATAAACGGCATATGAAGTGTGTGGGAAGCTTTACTAATACCGACGTATGCATTTCAGCCTGCTGTTCTATTTGCAACGGAACCTTTCGGCTCACCAGAGATGGTTTATTAAGGGTTCACGGTCTAATTGATATGCGTTTCTTGGGTTCCGGACAGCTTCCGACTGCTCCCACGTCGTCGACCTCATTGCCCTCTACTCTACCCAGTCTAACGACAGCTGAGAACAACTCTGTGTATTCAACCAATATTCACAGTGGCGACAATGACGTCATGGATCCAATCGTTCTTCTGTGTAAAGTTTGGCAAATGCCCACTACCACAATCAAGCGAATACCTTGGAACTTAAGACGCCAAGCCTCTGAGTTGTTGTCTAGTTTGATCGACAGAGCCCTCTGCTCACAGACTGTTTACGATTGGGCGCTTCTGCTATGCTTCCCCAAATTATGCCTGTGCTCATCTGCACAGGCATAATTGAGCACAGGACAATAGATGAGCACATTATGCCTGTGCTCATCTGCACAGGACAGATTAAGGGTCGAGCTCACATCGGATCTAGAATTGGCCAACGACTGGAATGGTTTGCTGACGGTAAGGGGAATGAATGTTTGAGTGATCTGCTGAATCAGAGTAAATCCCCATATTCTCAAACTCTTCATCCGCCAATTGCCTTTGCACAGAGGTTATCGAAGTTGTAAGGTGCGGAAACTACAGGAAAGCCATGCGACGACTCACCTTAGATAGAATATGTGAAACATCTAATGTTATGCAAGAGGCATTAGTGCCGTTGCATCCCAACGGCCGTGTTCATCAACAGGTACATTCTCCGCCTATTTGTTTGCCTTTGTCAGTGGATTCGGATACCGTTGAGGCTGCTATTCTTTCATTTCCCCCGCAACGTCGCCTGGATGCTTGGGATTTCGCGCAGAACATCTTCGTGATATGATGTCAGTTGATCACGGTGTCCTACTAAATAAGCTCACCCTTCTAGTTAACCACATGGTCGCTAGACTGGTGCCTGTTGATGTCGAACAGTTCTTAGCGAGTGTTAATCTTTTAGCACTAGAAAATCCAGATGGAGGGATTCGTCCCGTCGCTGTAGGAGAAACTTTGCGCCGCTTATGTTCGAAATGTGTATGCATTAAGCTCCGGCAGCGTTTCAGATACTCTTCTTCCTCACCAGCTTGTAGTTGCTTCCCCAAACGGTATGGAACAGATCTTGCAACAGGTTAGACGGTTAGAAAATCTTCATCGGGAAGATAAAGACTGGGTTTGGGTAAAACTAGATCTAAAAAACGCATTCAACAACATTGATCGCGTGTCTATCATTTATGTTGTAGACAAATATTACCCTGAAATCTCAAATTAAGTTCGTTTGTGTTACGGCCAGAATTCCTGTCTACGGTTCGGTCAATTGGAACCTCTTCAATCGGCGTGCGGTGTTCAACAGGGCGATCCCCTCGGACCTTTTATATTTTGCCTCGCAATACAATCCATAATAGTTTCTATTAGTGGTGTCGATGGTATATTCTTCAATCAATGGTACTTGGATGATGGTATCGTGGCGGATACTACAGCTGCTGTATCTGAATTTCTCCTCTTCACTTCAACGGCTTTTTCTGACATTGGAATGACAGTTAACTAGAAGAAGACTGAAATCATTGGGTTCGCGGAGTCGACAACTACAATCAAGGAAATATGTTCATGCGTGTCAAACATAAATTCAACTGGCGGTTTCTCTCTTCTCGGGGTTCCAGTGGGGTCGAAAAAGTTTTGCTCCCACTTTCTAATTGAAAATATTCTTCCACCACTTTAGCGCGATCTAGAAAGGCTGGAATTGTTGCCAGACCCGCAAATTGCCTATACATCATTGCGCTCATGTGCATCCTCCAGCCGCGTCAATCATATCATGCGCACAGTTGATCCGATCTTTGCCGAAGAGTTTTTTCGGTTGTTCGATAGTTCGATTAGGGATGCGTTTATCGCAATTACAGCAGTCCAAACTAACTTCAAGTCATGGCAACAAGCCTGCTTACCTCTGAAATTGGGGGGATTGGTTTTACGCAGTTGTAAGCAGCACTCTGGACCAGCGTTCGTTGCCGGGGTACATATGGTCGCAGATCGTTTGTCGCTTGATCCTAACTCATTTCCTGGTTACGTGAACGCCTTGGCATCTAGTCAAGTACCTCCAGACGACAATGTGGATAAGCTGTGCAGTAGACAAGCTAATCTTTCGAAATTCATTAATGTCCGAACCAGAGAAACCCTTATAATGGAATCAGACTCCTTCTAATGCGTCAAGACTTTTGGCAGTATCGTGCCCACACGCATGTTCGTGGTTGTAGGCAGTACCCAACAAGATAACTGGTATGTACTTGGCCCCAAATTAAATTCGGTGGATTTCCTGGCATCCGGCATGACGGTATTTGGGACATCATATTCCAAGCTGCTACCTCTGCTGGTATGGGAGTAACCCGCGAAGTATCTCATCTTATCAAAAACTTACGCGAAAGGCCAGCGGACATTCTCTTTTATGGCGATCCCCCACAAGCTGTAGATTTTGCGGTGACGAATCCACAACAAAATCCAGTCTTCAAAATGGCAGCACGCATCCCGGCATATGCAGCTAACAAATATGCGGTATCCGTTAAAGATAGGAAATATAGGCGCAAGATGAAGACAGCGGTTATAGCTTCGCGGCAGCAGTGATCGAAATTTACGGAGAGTGGAACAGCACTGGGGAAAAACTGATTCGGAATATATCCCGGTCCATGTAACAGCGGAACGGTGTTCCATACTCAAGGGCTGTATCACAGTTGTTTCAGCGATCTTCAATAGCCCTCATGCGAGGTAACGCGAAAGCAATACTTAAGACCTTGTACGATATTGGGCGACCTCTTCCGGAGAAGGAATTGGGACCATGTGATGATTCAGAAATACGATTTTTCTCTAACGACGAACATGTGATCAACATATCTAATGTCTCTACTGATCTATCAGGCAGGACGAGATCTTATGGAGTTATGCCTCTTCATTCCGTAGTGCCTCCAGCCTGCGACGATACGATTTTCCCATCAATCAAACGTCTTAATCTAATTGAAATGCCTTGATCCAGTCTGATATATGATTATCAAGAACAACATCTAGAGTCGATACAGACTTGTCAGAGTAATGATAATGGCATTGAAGCTGGGCTGAACATAGCCGCACCATGCAGACGACACTCTTGCGAACGCATTCGATCTCCGGCGAGCTTTGGCTTCCCTACTTCAATTGGACGTCCGGATTTGACGAGTGGGCTGGTCTATTTCAAAGATTCATTCGATGGCGATGGTCCGCTGAAAGAATGGGTTATCCCTTCAAAGCCGGACAAGCCACAAGGCAAATTTGTTTTCAGAAAATTTGGCAAATTTTAAAATATTGGTTTTTTAATCATTAATTTTGTCAATAATAACGCCTATCTAACAAAAATTAAACCATCAAGTAAATATAAATATATCGATAAAATTGAATTAATAGAATCCTCAAATATTTCGATAAATTAAAATTATTTAAAGGTAGACAAGTAAATGGGTGGTAATAGTAGCTCAATTATAGCTGATTTATTTTTAAGCTTTGTAGAGATTTAGCAGATATTTGGAAGCCTTAAAAAAATTAACCTTATTTTTATAAATAGATATACATATATATGTTATAATAACTATAACGCATATCTAACAAAAATTAAACCATCAAGTAAATATAAATATATGGATAAAATTGAATTAATAGAAGCCTAAAATATTTTGATAAATCCTATTAAATCTTTAATAAATTTTATTTAGACAAATAAAAAGTGTTCCAATAGAAGGTAATAGTAGCCCAATTATAGCTGACTTGTTTTTAAGCTTGATAGAATTTGAATTTGTTTATAACTGTGTAAAAATAAATCTAAATTATATAAAGATATGAAATATATGTTTCGATATATTGATGATATATTTGTATTCAAATATATGGATAGAGAAAAAAATAATCTTCATCTATAAACTGGATGAAGACCGCCTTGGCCTATCTGAAAGAGAACTCTGGTCTATCGCTCATGATCGCAATGTCTGGAGTAGTTTGGTTCGTGCACTGCCTCCACAACCAGACACCCGGAGCAGTGGTTGAAGGAAAAATCTTGTATATTATTATGTTTTTTTGTCAAGAAATTGTTATTGCTGTTATATAAATATGAATTGTATAACATCTTATTTAATTATTATTTATTATTTATTTAACTATTTATTTAATTATTTATCTTTATTTAACTTATTTGTAGTATCAATAAAGGTACACTAAATAATCAAATTTTATAAGAGGAAATACGTCATTAGAATAAATTTGGTCCCGCTGCATTGTTATGTAAAGCAATATGAACCGAAACTTGATTTTCCGAGTCAATTCATAAAAGTTGATTTTTATTTCAAATTTTAACTTTAAATTATAAATTATATAAAATATTAATAATAATTTATTATTTTATTATCTAATTTTTTAGTATTATTTTTATGTAGAATTAGTCTGATTCATAAACTTTACACAAATATTTGTCGATTAAGATTGGTGATTGCAGAGGAGTCAAGAAATACAATTGTCCACTTGAATAACCTTAATGAAGATCAGCCATATACCGACAACAAAAAGTCAAATAACATGCCGCTTGTAATTTTGGCTATTTTCAGTTGGTCGGTTTGGATAATAATGACATACTATTTTTTGCAAATAATGGTGTTTGGTCTAATATGCGTCACTGCCGTTATATCTGTACTGTGTATAAATAAATGCCTGTGTGCTCTATTTTGTTTTATTTGTCGTCGCCAAAGTAAAACTTTGTAAGTTTAATCTATGTATATTTAATTGATTTGTATTAAAATTTTACGTATCGTTATCGCCGCATATATGAAGTATGAGGTTGATACTAAAATTATAGAATGAGCTCCGTACTTGATCCGAATTACCAGCTCCTTTAACTACTCGGTTATCACTTCATCCAAGAGATTGACTGATAATTACAAATGAGCACTCGGTAGGCTTACTCTTATAGTCTTCGCAATTTTTAATTTATTTAGAGAAAAAATTTATTTTGATTATCCTAGATACATTTTAAAGCTGTGTCAGTTAACGGATTGAAAATAAATTGAATTTACATTCATATCTAGTAATGCCTAGATAATGCCATAGTATATAGATAATATATACATAATATATAGAAAAATATTATATATTATCTAAAATATAATATTTATGGAAAATTTTAAGTGTGCAGTGTTACAATTGAAATTTTGATGACTATTTAAATAGTACAACATACAGTAGGTCCTAAAATCTACTTATCCGTCATGATTGCGATTTGTTACTTCATTTTAAGTGCATAGTAATATTGTCAATTTACAGCCATAAATATTATATTCGATAACTATGTAAAATATAATGAAATTGGGTTTTGCATATTGAATTGGTTTAACAACTTTATTTTCCAATGTAAGCCTATATTCATCATTCGAATAACGAAACTGATTCATTTTTTAATCAATGGTATACATTTTGATTAAAAATTGGATATTAATTTTTGATATGGAATTTAATAAATGTTTCCTATATATTATAAATAGTGATGATCATTAATATTAAATAATATTAATTATTAATTTTAAATAACATTTAATACTAATTTATTCATAAATTCAAGAAATCATATTAAAAACACATACCAATTTAAATTTAAATTAAGAATATTTAATTAATTAAAAGTCTACTAATCATATTATAATTTAATATTATAACAATATTAATATTATAACATAATAATATTGAAAATATTCATTTATTTCTTATAGTTTTATAAATTTACAGGAACGAAGAAATAAGTTTAATATTATTAAATACTAATTTTCGATTGCTCCTGCTATCATCTCCAGCAAGATTAGAAAATTGTAATTTTCCTAAAGATGATAACGGGATCAATCGAAATATTGAAATTTTTGAAATAAAAACTATTTATTCGCTCCTGCAAATTTATAAACATATAAAAACATACAATATTTAAATAAATATTAATATATAATTAATTATATATTATAAATATTATATTAATATTTTTGATAAAATTTGTAATGGCTTTGTTATTTATAACCTTTTAATTTCAAACTTTTAACTTGGGAGAACATTATACATATTGACGTGGAGGGCAAGAAGAATTTATAGGAAACAAGCAAACTAGTGTTGCTGTTTCGACATAATGTATCATCAGTGACGGGTACCTCCAACTGCTGGATGCAGATAAGGGATCACCTGTCAGCTAACACAATATCTGTCCAGTGTAAATCCATACACCTGGAATATCTACAGGACGCAGAATTACCTGTATTCATTGGATTTTAGCGCTCTTGTCGAGCGCAAATAAGACAAGATGCAATACTCGATTATCCATTTACCAGTTAAATGAATTTCAACAAATAGCAATTATTTTTTATAAAATATATTTACAATTCAGCGTCTGCCACGTTTTTCAATTTTTAAGTTGTTGAGGTATGTACGCAATTATAATTTCAATGCAAATCGTATAAGTTTATTATGATTTTTACCTGTACATTAAATATTTAAGCTTTATTAATGTCAACGATTATGTTATTTTTTAATAAGAGTGTTGTTCCACTAAGATCTTAATATTGCCTTTATTTTCTTTTGTTGTGTATATTTAAATTTAGTTAGTATTTGATAGCTTTAAACAATTTCAATTAGCTGTACAATATCAAAGTTCAAAATCGACGTGGTTCAGTTATTGATTATTCCTCCTTCATTAGGCTTAGTACTTCTATGGTTTACTTACAGGAAGCAAGAGTAAGAATGATTTATAGTTGAATATTATAATGTATTTGCACAAATAAATATTTAAGACAAAAAATAATAATGAAAATATTAAAAAACGGTTTACTTACAATATGTAAACCATATTAAATACCGGTTTACTCACCGTTACATTAAAAAGCGACTTTTAGAGTTAAATGAATAACCCAATAATATCTCTGAACTTACATTTGCATTTAACGTAAATTTAAATACTTGTAATCGCTAAAATACAGAAATAACCCCTATATTATTTCTATTAAATTTTAATTATAAATTAAATGCTTGAATTTTAATTGCCAATTAGCCGTTTCGATGAACACTTAATGATTTTTTAAAGTGTTAAAAACACTTTAAAAAATCATTTTTCAAAACACTTTTATTTCATAAAAGTGATTTGAAAATGTTTTTATTCTTAAGCATTTGAAGTTTATAAATGATAAATAATGACTTTAAGAAATTATATAAATTTCAAATTATTAGGAAATAGTTAGGAATTAGAAAAATATAAATTTAGAATACAATTTCTACAATTATAGAATATTTTAGAGAATGTCTTTGATTTTTTAACTTGATGACTTCGGTACTTTGTAAACAAAGATTCACCGTTTGAGAAATAACATTTAAATTAATTGCATAAAAATTAAGGTATATTAAATTATATTTAAATTAAAAAGATTTGTAAAAAATCAATGATCAAATATATTTTTTATAAAATAGTAGTTTTCAAATAAGAAAGATATTTTCTATAATAAAGATATATTTCGAATATATCTAAGATAAAAATTTGGAAAGATTATATATTTGATAAAATTAAAAATAAAATGAAAATAACAAACAATTATAAAAAAAAATAAAATTAATAAAGATATGTATAAAGAACTTACTAAATTAAAGGATAACTATATAATAACAACTATTGACAAAGCTAGTAATAACTTTGTCTTCATATGCAAAAATCTTTATTATGATATACTAATGAAAGATGGTTAATTCTAATGATTTAAATATAAATCCAACATATTAACGTAGTGAGTTGAGTTTAGAAACAATTATTACAAGTCACTGTTCTATAATGGATAAAAAGGGTATAAAGGTTGAATTAGATAATAAAACTATACCTATATTATATTGGAATCCAAAATTACATAAAAATCCAATAAAACCTAGGTTCATATGTAGTGCGTTTAAATGTACATTAAAACCACTTTCTGTCTATATGAATAAAATACTTAAAGTAATTAAAGCACACTTTAAAAAATATTGCAAGGTAATCGAAATTAATACTGGTATAAAACACTACTTCAGTATTAATTCTACAAAAGAATTTTTAGAACAGACAAAAGGAATATATTTTCAAAATATAAATACATACGATTTTAGTACTCTTTATACAAATCTAGGTTTGGTAGATATTAAAGAAGCGTTAGTAAAATTAATTAATCTTATATTCGGAAAAAGATATACATATATATGTTATAATAATTATAACGCCTATCTAACAAAAATTAAACCATCAAATAAATATAAATATATGGATAAAATTGAATTAATAGAATCCTTAAATATTTTAATAAATCAAAATTATTTAAAAGTAGGGACATCTATATTTAGACAAGTAAAAGGTGTTCCAATGGGTGGTAATAGTAGCCCAATTATAGCTGACTTGTTTATCTTTATTAGCTGACAAGAACTAAATCTAAACAATATATATATATGAAATATATATTTCGATACATTGATGATATATGTGTATTTAATTCTAATAATTTTTATTCAATTAGTTAGCACATTTATCCAGAAAGCCTTATTCTTAACAAAACCAATATTAATGATAAAGAAGGTGTATATCTAGATATGAACATTAAATTAACATTAACTAAAACTACTATTAATTTATATCGTAAAGATGACATATTTAAATTTACAAGAAACATATTTTTGCATGAGCATTCATGCATACCATATAATATAAAATATAATACATTAAATAATGAAATTTTAAGAATTGCAACAATATGTAATGATATTGGCTTTCTTCAAAATCATTTAAATAATTTAATAGACACATTTTTTAAACTAGGTTACTATAAAAATAACATCAAGCAGAAAATAGTAAAATATATGTGGCAAATTTTTATGGATGGATAATAAATAATATACTTTGTATTAGAATAAGATACTAGATAGTTATTTCAGAGGAAATACATCATTAGCATGTATTTGGCCCCGCTGCTATGTTGGGTAGAGGAGTTAGGGGCCGAAACCTGATAGCATAGCAGTTCCTCCTGATGACCTCTAATTCTTATTCTGAAACAACGTCTGTTATTTATTAGTCAATTCATAAAAATAACGTTTATTTTAAATTTTATTTTTTTATTTTAACTTGATTTAAATTATAGAAAATCCAAAAACAATTATTAATTTTGTTATTTAATTATTAAATTTTGATATTGCATTATTATGATTTGTTTAGTTTATAATTATATAAAATACGTAGACTCAGTTAGCTGATTTAATTTGTCAATTAAATAAATTAAATTTATAATTTTTTCGTTATCTACAATGTAAAATTCAATTTATTTATTCAAATGTTTATAAAACCGTTCTTAAATTATTAATTAATTCGACTATTTTTTATATGACTAAGATGACTAGTACGCGGCCATTAATGAATTGTTTCGTAACCTTATTATACATAAAAATTAATTTAATGCAGTTGCAATTGTGCCAGATTGCGTTTTTTCTTTTAATATTAAATTACATTTTAAAGCTTGTTTTGTTACAATTTGAAATTTAAGACTATAGAAAAACAGTCCAAACGAGGTGGACTGTTTGGAACATAGCAGTCCACCATAAATTTGGTGGAACATAAATTTTGTCACTTTATTATGAACCAAATAAGCCAGGAAACATCCATTAAATTATAAATTATAAATATAAAATATATCTATCAAATATAAATTTAATTTATTTTATAAAATTAAAATATTTTAATTTAATATTTTAAATTAAAATATTAAATGTTTGGCGGAATCGATTTATCAGTGCTATAAAAGCTAAATAAAGTATTTAATGAATAGTACAAGGTATAAACCATGATAAATTAAACTTATTTCAGTTAAAATCTTGTCAATTTGTTAACAGAGTATTCCAAAGATGAATACCGAAAATCGATTTACTTCAACTAGTCAATATAAAAGAATGTCGAATTATCAACTTAATTTAGACAATAAAATTTGTAAAACTATAAACATTAAAATATTATTTTAACGGTGATTAACGTTTTTAATTAAATATGGTTTATTTTTCACAACATTTACATGTTTGGTTTTAGATACGGTTGGATATTAGTGGATATTCTTACAATTTCAATCTGTATCGTAGGACTCTTAAAAATCACCTTTGTGAGTTTGAAGGTTAGAAAACGATGATGATTTTTTATTTTTTATAATTTAATAAATAAGCAATTACATTTGTTAATGATTTTTTAAAACCTAGCCGACCCCGCCTCATAGTGGGACAAAGGCTAAAGAATAAGAAGAGAATGATTTTTTAAAACAAAATAAGTTAGTAAATAAATTAAATTATTAAACAAAATAAGTGATCACTTAACACATCCTCACGCAATAATACGCAAAAAGTGTTCAAGAGTTTTCCATGCTTTTTGACTATAATGGAGTGATTTATATTTAAACAAATCTGAATAAAATATTATTCTTAACATATGAATGTACTTAATAAATATAGTACTTAATATAAATTTTAAATTTTAAATTTTTTATAATGTTAAATTAAGTTTCTTAATTTAACTCACTGGTGTACTCATATATATCACCCTACTAATGAGTGCTGCCGGTTACCATCAGCTCGTCTAGGAGTGATAAGGAAGTCTGCTCTACTTGTAATCGAACTCCGGTTTTTGGCAACATCTACGATTATGAAACTGAAGCTTATTAGCTCCCGGAGCACAGTTTAACACAATCAGATATAAAATTATAAAAATGCATCCTTCAAAGGATCCTGTGAGAAAGCAAGCAACGACAGCAAGTAAAATTCCTGCCGAATAAAATTAGGATGGTCCGGAAAGCACATGGTTAGTTTAAAGAGGCTATGCCCATGCTACCACGTCATGCTACCACGTTAGCAAATTCCCGGAGATGTCTATTTAAAATATCACAACGCAGCCGAAGCAACTGATGGAAGTTCACCTACTGATGAGTGCTGCCGGCTACCATCAGCTCGTCTAGGAGTGATAAGGAAGTCTGCTCTACTTGTAATCGAACTCCGGTTTTTGGCAACATCTACGATTATGAAACTAAAGCTTATTAGCTCCTGGAGCACAGTTTTTCACATTCTACGATTAAATTATAAAAATATATCCTTCAAAGGATCCTGTGAGAAAGCAAGCAGCCTTACAGCAATTAAAATTCCTGCCGAATAAAATTAGGATGATCCAGAAAGCACGTTGTTAGTTTTAAGAGGCTATGCCTATGCTACCACGTTAGCAAATTCTCGGAGATGCCTTTTTAATATATCACAAGGCAGCCGAAACGACTGATGGTAGTTCACCCTACTGATGAGTGCTACCGGCTACTATCGGCTCTTCTTAGAGTGATAAGGAAGTCTGCTCTACTTGTAATCGATCTCCGGTTCTTGGCAACATCTACAATTATGTAAACTGAAGCTTATTAGCTCCTGGAGCACAGTTTTTCACATTCTACGATTAAATTATAAAAATATATCCTTCAAAGGATCCTGTGAGAAAGCAAGCAGCCTTACAGCAATTAAAATTCCTGCCGAATAAAATTAGGATGATCCGGAAAGCACGTTGTTAGTTTAAAGAGACATGGCCCATGCTACCACGTTAGATAATTCTCGGAGATGTCTATTTTATATATCACAAGGCAGCCGAAACGACTGATGGTAGTTCACCCTACTGATGAGTGCTGCCAGCTACCATCAGCTCGTCTAGGAGTGATAAGGAAGTCTGCTCTACTTGAAATCGAACTCCGGTTTTTGGCAACATCTACAATTATGAAACTGAAGCTTATTTGCTTCTGGAGTACAGTATAACACAATCTGATTTAAAATTATAAAAATGTATCCTCCAAAGTATCCTGTGAGAAAGCAAGCAACGACAGCAAGTAAAATTCCTGCCGAATAAAATTAGGATGATCCGGAACGGCATTGTTAGTTTAAAGAGACTAGGCCCATGCTACCACGTTAGATAATTCTCGGAGATGTCTATTTTATATATCACAAGGCAGTCGAAACGAATGATGGTAGTTCACGCTACTGATGAGTGCTGCCGGCTACCATCAGCTCGTCTGGGAGTGATAAGGAAGTCTGCTCTGCATGTAATCGAACTCCGGTTTTCGGCAACATCTACAATTATGAAACTGAAGCTTATTTGCTTCTGGAGTACAGTTTAACACAATCTGATTTAAAATTATACATATAAATTGGAAGTGCGAAAAATCGCTATATATATCATTATGTTTTCCTCACGAGGAGGCATAAACACCAGACAGCATTCTATATATTCTCATCAGACCGAGAAATATAACCGAATTATTCTCACAATATCCCAAGTCGCTACGTATGCTTAGTCATTATGTGTGACGACAAACTTCCACAACTGTAGACGCGTATCGCTCTAACAGAGCTTATCAGTTCCGTGACGATAATAATCATCCATATGCACCTTAAAACACGCTTAAACAATGTCTAACGCTCGAAAAACAGAACTACCCTTAATTTGAATCATCGGATGGAATTTAGCATAAGCATTGCGCATGGCAGTGCGTATTGCAGTTTAACCATGCATCATGCAATAAATTCCTTTTAATTGAAATGCTGTTTTACAGGGACTCTTTAAAGTGTACAAATATATAAAATATAATTTGTTGTTACATCTGCCCTAGGACACCAAATGGTGTACTCATGCATTTAAACACACGCTTAAACACTGTTTAAGCGTGTGTTTCAGTTTTATTGACAGAGGGAAAACAAAGTTCACAGGTCAATAATAACTTGTTAGTATAGCAAATCAGATCAGATAACTGAGTCTACGTATGTTATACTAAATATAATATTATATAGTATAAATAATATAATACTATATACTTATATAAGATTTAATACAATCTAAATAATAATTATTAGTTATAATTTATATAAAGTAACAATTTACAATTGAAATTTAAAATAAAAATTAATTTTTATGAATCCGAATGAGGATTAGAGATTATTAGGAGGAGCTTCTATGGAATCAGATTTCGGCCCCTATTTCTGGACTCAACATAGAAGCTGACCAGATACATGCTAATGACGTATTTCTACTGATGAAATTTGATTATTTAGTGTACCTTTATTGATACTACAAATAAGTTAAATAAAGATAAATAATTATAAATAATAAATAATAATTAAATAAGATGTTATACAATTCATATTTATATAACAGCAATAACAATTTCTTGACAAAAAGAAAACAAATAATAATATATAAGATTTTTCCTTCAACCACTGCTCCGGGTGTCTGGTTGTGGAGGCAGTGCACGAACCAAACTACTCCAGACATTGCGATCATGAGCGATAGACCAGAGTTCTCTTTCAGATAGGCCAAGGCGGTCTTCATCCAGTTTATAGATTTGATCTCTCTACCGGTATCGAGGTCTACCTCGAGGTCTCTTTTCCGGATGACCGAATTCCTAATTTTATCTCTAAGGCCAAGACCGGCCACACCGCGATGGAACCTGATTTTGGTCGCCTGTATCCGAGATATTATCCTTTCGGTCATAACTCAAAGCTCATGATCATATGTTAAGATAGGAACGAAGATTGGGTGGTAAACCCAAAGCTTCGCCCCGAGAATCAACTCCCGTTTCATCACGACATACCTGTACAAAGAACGCATTGCTGCGTTAGTTGCATAAATCCGCTTCTCAATCTCCTTGATGTTCACACCGTCCCTCGAGAACAATACCCCAAGATACTTGAAATCCTTCCCACCAGGAAGAACTCCTTTCCCCAATCCGGATTGACATTAAAACCTGAATCACAGATAAACACATAGTGACAGTCTTGGAGGTACTAAGAAACATCCCTGCCGCTTGGCATTCCATCGTAAATTGATCTAGTATGCATTGTAAGTCCTCCGGATAAGAAGCCAACAAGACAACATTATCCGCAAAAAGCAAAGATTGAACCGAATTGAATACAGACATCCGGCAGAGCAGCCCGTTTCGTAATTTTGTCCATCTAAACAAGGAACAAAAGTGGAGACCAAAGACAACCCTAACGAAACCCAACACACACTGGAAATGATTCAGACTTTCTACCTAGAACACGAACACAACACATACTTTGTTCATACAAAGAAGCCACAATTTATACAACGATAAAATTTAAAATTAAAATTTGTTCTTAAAATCAATTGATTAAGAAAATTAATCAATCAATTATTTGAGTACATGATAATAAAGTATTTTCCTGACGAAATTTTATTATCTAGTATCTTATTCCACTCAGATAACTGAGTCTACGTATTTTAATATGTAAATAATTATAAATAATAAATAATTATAAATAGAGATAAATAATAAATAATTATATAATATTTTACACAAATCAAATCAGCTAACTGAGTCTACGTATTTTATATAATTATAAACTAAACAAATCATAATAATGAAATATCAAAATTTAATAATTAAATAATAAAATTAATAATTGTTTTTAAATTTTCTATAATTTAAATCAAGTTAAAATAAAAAATTTAAATTTAAAATAAACTTCATTTTTATGAATTGACTAATAAATAACAGACGTTGTATCAGAATAAGAATTAGAGGTCATCAGGAGGAACTGCTATGCTATCAGGTTTCGGCCCCTAACTCCTCTACCCAACATAGCAGCGGGGCCAAATACATGCTAATGATGTATTTCCTCTGAAATAACTATCTAGTATCTTATTCTAATACAAAGTATATTATTTATTATCCATCCATAAAAATTTGCCACTTAAGAGTTTAAATTTATTCTTTATATTATTGTGTTGATTTATATATTTTACTATTTTCTGCTTGATGTTATTTTTATAGTAACCTAGTTTAAAATATGTATCTATTAAATTATTTAAATGATTTTGAAGAAAGCCAATATCATTACATATTGTTGCAATTCTTAAAATTTCATTATTTAATGTATTATATTTTATATTATATGGTATGCATGAATGCTCATGCAAAAATATGTTTCTTGTAAATTTAAATATGTCATCTTTACGATATAAATTAATAGTAGTTTTAGTTAATGTTAATTTAATGTTCATATCTAGATATACACCTTCTTTATCATTAATATTGGTTTTGTTAAGAATAAGGCTTTCTGGATAAATGTGCTCACTAATTGAATAAAAATTATTAGAATTAAATACACATATATCATCAATGTATCGAAATATAAATTGTTTAGATTTAGTTTTTACACATTTATGAACAAATTCATATTCTATAAAGCTTAAAAACATGTCCCTATTTTTAAATAATTTTGATTTATCAAAATATTTAAAGATTCTATTTATTCAATTTTATCTATATATTTGTATTTACTTGATGGTTTAATTTTTGTTAGATAGGCGTTATAATTATTATAACATATATATGTATATCTTTTTCCGAATATAAGATTAATTAATTTTACTAACGCTTCTTTAATATCTACTAAATCTAGATTTGTATAAAGCGTACTAAAATCGTATGTATTTATATTTTGAAAATTTATTCCTTTTGTCTGTTCTAAAAATTCTTTTGTAGAATTAATACTGAAATAGTGTTTTATACCAGTATTAATTTCGATTACCTTGCAATATTTCTTTAAAGTGTGTTTTAATTACTTTAAGTATTTTATTCATATAGACATAAATTAGTTTAATGTACATTTAAACGCACTACATATGAACCTAGGTTTTATTGGATTTTTATGTAATTTTGAATTCCAATATAATATAGGTATAGTTTTATTATCTAATTCAACCTTTATACCCTTTTTATCCATTATAGAACAGTGACTTGTAATAATTGTTTCTAAACTCAACTCACAACGTTAATATGTTGGATTTACATTTAAATCATTAGAATTACCATATTTCATTAGTATATCATAATAAAGCTTTTTGCATATGAAGACAAAGTTATTACTAGCTTTATCAATAGTTGTTATTATATAGTTATCCTTTAATTTAGTAAGTTCTTTATACATATCTTTATTAATTTTATCTTTCCTTTTGTAATTGTTTGTTATTTTCATTTTATTTTTAATTTTATCAAATATATAATCTTTCCAAATGTTTATATTAGATATATTCGAGCTTTCACTATTAATCAGCTTACTAAAGTAATCATTTAAGTTATTATATAACGAATTGTAAATTTTATTTTTGTCGTTGTTATTATTTAATCTATATTTATACCCTTTTGATAGCAGCTTTCTTAATTCACAATTTTCAATTAATTCTAGATTATGGGTACATATATGTTCATTTATTTTATCAAAACTGTATAGCCGGACTTTAAAAGTCCGGCTATATTTGTTATCTATACATTTATTAATGAAGTTTATGATTAATGTATATTTTCTATTGTTATTATCAGCATTTATTGTACGATTATGGTATTTTGTTTTACAATAACTGTCTATTATAAAACTTAGCCTATCATAGTCGTTAATTAATTTTTGATTTATTGAACAACTATAGAAAAACTTATATTTACATAAAGATCTTTTAGCTTATTATCTCTTCAAAGTTGTTTTAATATTTCTAATTGTTCATTTATATACATATCGTTTTTAATATTTTTAACTCTATTTTTCCTATTCCTTTTATCACCATGACTTCTTGGTTTGCGTTTAACTGGATTATTATAATATAGTTGTCTATTATGTATTATACTACTTCTGCCAACTCCTTGTGCCACGTCATTCAATCCTAATGGGTACATGGAATTAAGCGTTTTAATCCAAAAATTTTCTTTTTCTAATAGTTTTTGATTTAATATTGAAATGTTTTCTTCGATAATATGTTCTAAAATAAATAATTTACAGTTTTTAATATCATGTCCTATTAATCTCATATGTTTATGAAATATAGTTTGACTATTATGCTGTATATTATATATGTGTTGCCTAAACCTAGTTTTTAACATTTGATATGTTTTTCCTATATATTGCAATCCACATGTGCATTGTATTAGATGCACTACACCTGCGTTATTGCAGTTACAATTATTATTAATATTTAATGAAAAACATTTGTTTGTCGTATTACTTACGATACAATTATTATTATTTATAACATCACAAACTATACAATTTTTTCTGTTACATTTAAAAGATCTAAAATTGAAATCATTAGTACTTACGTATTTTTCCAATATTGTTGAGTACATGTAACTTTTAAGTCATAATTTTTAACGTTGCTTTTTCGGTGTCGCCACCTAGTTTAGTTGACTCAGACTAAACTTACAACGGGCCATCCAGCAGCATCTGACAGGGGGCTGCCCTGCTTAAGGCGGTTGCAGGCTGGAACAAGATCTATAAAGATCTACCACATTCACTCCACGCGCTACGCGACCTAGCTATTGGCCATTACCTGATCTCTTTAACGTGATCACGTTTAGCATTTTACATTTTAAAGTTTAAACATTTTGAGATGCAAACTTCTCCCTTAATATATTTTCTTCTCCCGAAAAAATATATTATTAATTAATTATAAATTAATTAATAATTTATATTTTAATGTAAAAAAGATTAATACAGGAGAACGTTTGTCTTCTTCGTAGATAAATGTCATTATTTTAGCAAGACTGGCTGCTAGCACCAGCCTCTTATATAACGATAAAATTTATAATTAAAATCTAAAATAACCGTCATTTTTATGAATTAACTACTAAATAACAGACGATGTATCAGAATAAGAAGTTGAGGTCATCAGGATGAATTACTTTGTTATCAGCTTTCGGCCACTATTTTTTGACCTAACATATCAGTGGGGCCAAAAACATGCTAATGACGTATTTCCTTTGATAAAATGTGATTATCTAGTGTATTGTATTCTAATGAAAAGAATCTTGTTTAGAATATTGTTGATTTATTTTTCATTAAAATTTTTATGAATGATATTAATAATATATTTAATTATATATTTATATAATTATAATGACATATAATTATAAATTATGATGTATAATTATTATGATATATATTTAAATATTTATATTGTTCTACAAAATTAATTGGTAAAGGAGCATACACAACTCGAATTTAAAAAATAGAATAAGAATGAACCTATTTATGGTATCTATTGAGTATTATCCTGGATTGTACGCATTTCCACAAGAAATACAGAAAAGTTTTCGTGAAAGTACCTTATCAAAACGAAATGCAGAACTAAAAATACTTCGAAAATACTAATTATAATGTTGTAGAGCTAATAACGCTAGTTTATAATCGGTATCATTTTCTTACTCGGTAGTTAATTTATTTTCTACAGTTTTTGTAAGAATAAAATAAATAAGGTCTCAAAAACGGAAATTTATTAATTAATAATTATGCTTAACGGATTCTTTAAGATAAAGAACAATTTATATTTGGATATATTGTTTTTAACAAAATCTAGTTTCGTTATTTGCATTGCTTTATTAATAATATTAATATTTGCTTGAATTCCAATTTTAGCAAATCATATCGATTCTTATTATATTCACACTTTTTGACGTATTCTTTGTTATCATTTCCCCGTTCATTGGTATATTTCAGGTATCCGTGAAATATAAGTTGCACTTTTTAAAGCATTTTTTAAACAGAAAACAGCTTTCCGAAGTACTGTGGCTGATACATCAAAAGATATGACGAAAATATATCATGAAATGAAACTTTGCAATATCAATAAGGTTATATAACTTGTCCTGAAAACAAATTATATAGCTAAAATACTACATACGGTTTAGCTGCCTTCATACGAATATCCGGCAGATGGAACAGTTGCCAATGTGATGGAATACATTATGTTTGGCATAAGTATATACGAATCGGTAAGGCTTAGTAATTATAAATATTTTAATGTTATTGATCAATTTTTAATTAAGATTCCTGTTTTAATTCAAATGCCCGCATTGCGGAAACCAACTATTCCTTGCATAGAGTGCTTACCAAATGTGGCTATCGGTGTTGGTGACATTCTGCTTCCCGGTATTTTCATGTGTGCTTATATTTTCAATTGTCTGTAACGCATTTATAAATGCGTTATATCTATATAGCACATGTAAAAAATATAAACATCGGTATAACGATATCGATATAGCGATAGTCATATCGATGCTTGCTGAAAATCTATCTATAAATATAGATTAATTATAAATGTAATTAATATTAATAAATTTATTAATATATTTACAGCTATAAATATATTTATTTAGAAAGCGATAAAAATAATAACGAAATTATCATTTAATTTAATTATGATAATAATTAAATTACTTATTTGATTAATTATTGATTTATTATTATAAATAATTATCTAATTATTAATTATTAATTAATAATTAATTTTTAATTAATTAAATAATTATCTAATATTTAATTATAAATTATCTCATTTATATAGAAAAAATGATTATTTTTTTAAATGATCTGCTATCATCATTGATAATGATAGCAGCACCTATTAGAATATGGAAATAAATCGTTTTATCGAATAAATTGTCGTTTCTTTGATTCCATTCTGTAAATAAATAAAATTTTAAATAAAACTAAATTTATTTTATTAATTCAATAATTTATGATTTAGTCAATACTTTGTCAATGTTCAATGCAATGGGAATGGTCAGACTCAATACCATCGATCTTGTGTATAAAATGTAATGTGAAAGAACGAACAGCGTGGACATGATAAAAATGACGTAATTATAACCAAATTTATAGATATTTATAACATTATTGTATCAATTAAAGGTAGCAAACAAAAGAAAAATGCACCTAATAAAAGTAAAAGACAAGAATCGGATCAAATTTAGTTTTTAAATCACTCGGTTTATATTGTTGGGAGTGAATATATTTATTTCCACAGCGTAAAAATTGACGTTAAATTGCGATCGGTACATATCAACACGAGTAAGTAAAAAAGCATAAAATTTATTTTCTTAAAACGAAATACAATCAATTACTTGAGAATAACACTCAAATGATTTCGATTGCGTTCAAGCTAACTAGTTCACGTTTGTTAAAATATGCAGACTTCATCATCAATCTAATGCGCAATATGACCTTAAAGGCTTCACGGTGTACAGCAATAACTCACTACCTACAATCGATAATGTGTTGCATTTGGTACAAGTAGAAAGCAGAAATTTAATTTTCTCAAGATTGAACATAACACATTGACAGTTTCAATCAACAATAAATTTATTAATTTTAACATGTCATAAAAAAATTATCGATTTTAAACATTTTGTATTTATATTTCTAACATTTAAATAACAACAACAATTTCTAGACAAGAAAAAATAAAAGTAACATAAGATGTTTCCTGTCATCCACTGGTCCGAGTGTCGGGTCGTGAAGGCAGTGCAAGAATCAAACTACTCCAGACATCGCGATCCTGGGCGGAAGACCAGAGTTATCTTTCAGATAGCCCAAGGCAGTTTTCAGTCAGTTTCGAGATTTGATCTCTACACCGGTATCGAGGTCTACCTCTAGGTCTCTTTATAGAGAGTCCAACCGGGAAAACCCTCAGAGAAAGACGATCCCTAGACAATGCCAGAACGTTTCTTAGCCACCTCAATTGTCTTTCTTTCATGCGTTGGTTTGATGTTTTCTGTTCAATGCTTTATGAGCATAAAACATTGACAGTTTTAATCAACAATAAACTTATTAATTTTAAACATGTCATAACAAAATTAATATATTTTTAAATTTATATTTTAAATTTATCAAAATTTTGAGATCCAATCATATAAGCTGGACATTAACATGTCTAGCGTGGATATAAAGCATTGACAGTTTTATATCGAAAATTCACTTAACAATTTAAGTGAATTTTAATTAATTTAATTTTTGGAAATTAAATTACGCTGTGGAAATAAATATATTCACTCCCAACAATATAAACCGAGTGATTTAAAAACTAAATTTGATCCGATTCTTGTCTTTTACTATTATTAGCTGCATTTTTCTTTTGTTTGCTACCTTTAATTGATACAATAATGTTATAAATATCTATAAATTTGGTTATAATTACGTCATTTTTATCATGTCCACGCTGTTCGTTCTTTCACATTACATTTTATACACAAGATCGATGGTATTGAGTCTGACCATTCCCATTGCATTGAACATTGACAAAGTATTGACTAAATCATAAATTATTGAATTAATAAAATAAATTTAGTTTTATTTAAAATTTTATTTATTTACAGAATGGAATCAAAGAAACGACAATTTATTCGATAAAACGATTTATTTCCATATTCTAATAGGTGCTGCTATCATTATCAATGATGATAGCAGATCATTTAAAAAAATAATCATTTTTTCTATATAAATGAGATAATTTATAATTAAATATTAGATAATTATTTAATTAATTAAAAATTAATTATTAATTAATAATTAATAATTAGATAATTATTTATAATAATAAATCAATAATTAATCAAACAAGGAATTTAATTATTATCATAATTAAATTAAATGATAATTTCGTTCTTATTTTTATCGCTTTCTAAATAAATATATTTATAGCTATAAATATATTAATAAATTTATTAATATTAATTACATTTATAATTAATCTATATTTATAGATAGATTTTCAGCAAGCATCGATATGACTATCGCTATATCGATATCGTTATTTACAGAATGGAATCAAAGAAACGACAATTTATTTGATAAAAATGATCTGTTATCATCATTGATAGCAGCAGTTATTGAAATATGGAGCTTAATCATTTTATCGAATGAAATATTGAACTAAACCTCGTTTATTTGATTTCATTCTATAAATAATTACAATTAAAAGAAACAAATGGATATTTAAATTTCATAATAATTTATGCTTTCGCCCCCCCCCCAAATAATGACATTATTAAAAATGTTCTTGCATTTTCGAAAAAAAAGTCGCGGTTTGAAATCTTATTTTATTGCAAACATCAGGAGTATAAAATATTTCATAATCACTTAAATAGATTTTTATATTAGTATTATTGGATAACTTTCCAATATTTAATATTGGAAAGTTATACAAATCATCGAAATCGCTAAATATAAAATTTAAAATTCTGCAAATTTGTTTTAATTATTTTCCTCAGTTTATTTCTGACTTTTTCTATTCCTTATGTAATATCTAAATACTTGTCATGTTTTAAGGGCTACTACTCAAATACTCTAGAATATCTGATCTCATTTATGGAGTGAAGCGTTATCAAATTTCAGCCACGATAGGTGAATACTGGAAAACCAAGTAAAATGTTCACTCTCTGCCAACTTTAAATTCATTTATTTGAAGAAACTAAATACTTAAAAGCATTTAAAATCGTCGATGCGATTAACAACTCAAAGCGTAATTGATACGCTTTTATTATAATTTTAATAAACTTTTAGTATTCAACACGTCGTTAGTTTCGATTATCCAACACATTTATCAACATTTATCACATTATCAACACATTTTTAAATCGATTTAATTTAAAATATTATTAATTTAAAATATATTAATATTATATATAAAATTTTATATTACAAAACCTGTCATTGGAGAGTTACATGAAAAAGAGCTGCAATTTCTACCTGCTTCTCTGAAATTGCTTTTCTAATAAAAATGTTGAAGTATGTCAATAATCCTATGAAATTTAAATTAGAAGATTAATACAATCAACACTTAAATGGTAAACATGGAAATGTGTATACTATTTACATTGAGATGACACCCAGAAACACTTAAATGATATACACATATATTAATTTAAAATATATTAATATTATATATAAAATTTTATATTATATTAATATAATATTAATATTATATTTAAAATATATTAATTTAAAATATTGTATTCTTATTAGTAAGTGATGTTCATGTTTTAACAAATTCATAATTTGTTAAAATTATAAATTATAAATTATAAATTTTTAAATTTTTATATTTTTTGAAGAGATATTTTCATAATTTATATCTTAATATGAAATATTAATATCTTAATATCTTAATATTAAGATATTAATAACAATTTTATCTCAATATTCACAGCTCTGATCACATTTTGCCATATAGGAATATAATGATAAATAGTAAAAATAAAATACTAGCTGATATTGCGTTAAAGTTATCAAATATTAAGGATTCAGCACGCAGTTATCTTTAGATTGTGTTGATATTATTCTTATAAGCCGCAAGATTAATATCTTAAAATACAAAAAGTTAGATGCTTTTGATATTTTGTTTTGATTTTTGTATGTAGGACACAGCCTTTAACAGCCTTTATTGCTTAGTTCGAAAAATAATAATTTTGTCTCTTTTCGTTTACCTATTTTTATTATTATGTTTTATTTTTTAATAATAAAATTATTGTCAAATACATGAATTGTTAATAACAAGTTCAATAAATGGATTTTAATACAACAAAAGATAAAAAGGGTTCAAAATAACAAGTGTAAAAGGGATATTTAATTCACCTTCACAATATTGGCTTTTTTAATTTCACATAAATATCAGCTATCAAATATAACTTATTATATAAGTAGTTCAATACCCATAAGAGAATATTACAGAGAATATTATAGAGAATGTAATTTCCATATAAATTTTGGAAAATATATTTACTATCCCAATTCGATTGTTGCTCTAACAATCAAATTCAACAATTAACACGATTTTAGATATAAAATAAATAAATTTTAATTTATGATGGTTTTGCTTCTTTACATAATTTAATATTTTAATATTATTATAAATTAAGGAATGTTTACAACATTAACGAATGCTTACATAAAACATTTTATTTTTTAAAATTATTTATTTTTTAAAATCAAATTTCTTCATTTTTTCATTTTACATTTTTATTTTTCAAATTTAGGGTATATAATAGGATTCTTTAGTACAGTATTAGTTCTAACTCTGCTCCATTCAAGTCAGCCTGCTTTATTATATCTCACTCCATGCTGTCTTGTCTCAATTCTACTTACATCTTTCCTTAATGGAAATCTCAAAGAAATGCTCAAAGGCAGACTTACAGTGAGTATTTAACATTCCAAAGTATTGCTCTTATTAGTCTCTAGTATTTGTTAAAATATTCGATTAACGATAATGTAAAATATTTAAAAACCGAAGTTAAACAAATTTCCTTAATCATTTCAATTTTTGCAATAAATCTGCTCGAGAATATTCTTAATAAAGATAATATTTTATAGTATTTATTAAGAAATATTGGCTAAATAATTTAAAGATTTGAATTAGCGTACCAATTAATCTAGAGAAAGACCATGTGCCATGGTCCTTCCCTAGATTTCGTTGTATTTCAATAGTCATTTTGATCAAAAATGATTAAAATAGATCTCTGGATCTCTTGTTCTTGATATCCAGAGAAATTCTAGTTTAGGAAATCGGGAAAAGTCGTATATCCTACTAACGCTATTAAAAATATGGATTCCAGAACAAAAATATTAGTACTAGATTATATGAACGACAACTAGAGATGAATATGAGCTACAGAATTAAATTGTTTGTAGTAGAAAAATCGCGAAAGATATTAAAATTTATATATAAAGTTGAAAATCAGAAAAATACTGAATTTTTGACTCACCGTCAGAAAACTTGATTAAAATCGTCGTAATTTAATGACTGCATATGATGTAATTATAGTATCGACACGTTGAAAGTGTCGATATGATGTGCATTCACACAAAGTGAAATTTATTCATTTGGTGCACAATTAGCAGACAAAGTTTTAAATTAAACTTAGCGGTAATAAAATTGACTAGCAAAATACGAATTTATCAAGAATTTAAGCGTCGTACTTAATATTGTATTTTCAGGTAAAACTCGGTGAAGAAAAAGATGGCTTTGTATAATCTGTTGCTTCAAACCGTTCAAATTTCATACATAGATAGACAAATATGATGTTGTTTTCTACTTCTTATATGCCCAACGAAGTCGTGATGACCTTGATCGTGGATTGTTGTCAATTTCCTCTTTGTTTGGTGTCATTTTGTTTCTATGTTCGTTAAATGTCCACAATTGTCTGTTACGAAAGCATTGCTTTACAATTCGATCCTCGTGAGAGTTAAATGTTATTACAATCAAAGGGCAATTATTTGCAAGCAAACTATTGTTTTGGCAAATAAAAACAATTTCAAAATTATTAATGGTTTACCTGTTAGAAGCTAATATTCCTGATTGTAATTCGTTCAGCTCATCATTTACAAATATACGTAGAGCAAGCAACGTCTGAGTTGCAGGGTGCACACGTCTATTAAGTTTATCTCTGCGGGCTTCAACACTTGAAACATTAAAAAAATTCTTAGAAATAAATGTTTAAAATTGGTAGTAACTTTTCACAAAATAATACATCACATCATTTTATAATAAAATGGTTCTGTGTGCTGACTTGTAGCAACTCTTATCTAATATGTAAATCTTAAATAAATCTTAAATAGTCAAAACACGTGTATACTCTTTCAGTACCAAGAAACGATTGCGATTTGCGATTTTAGTGTTTATGCTCCAAGATAGCAAATTTGTGAACAAATTTTCATCATAGCTCATTATGTCGTGCAGTCACTCGTTGATTAATGATTCTTAAATATTAATTAATCATTAATTATTAATTAATCATTAATTATTAAGTTCTTTATAATCTAAAATCGAAAGACTGAAAAACAATGCTGCCCTTAGTGTTTCTATCTGAAAACCGGTAATTTCAAGGAATTACAGGTCCTCACAGCAGAAGACGGTAAACAATTAAAGTTAGCTATAAAAGTTGTTGCAATATAAAGTTCTTTAAAATTATTTGATCGATTTATTCTAGATGTACGAATTTTTAATTAAAAAGCTCTAGTAATTTTCAACCTTTAAGCAATCATTTCTTTTAATCATTGATTTTTAAATTTAGAATTTAAATTTGTTTAGTTTAAACTCTTTCTGAAAGCAATCGTCAATTTTCGATTAATCGCGTATAGAAGAGAACATTTATAAATTGCATTCATAAATTTTTAATATATATATATATTTATTTATTTAATTTATTCAATTTTATATACAAACGCATTAATTACTAAAAACTGTAATTCGACAGACAGCAACATTTAAATTGGGTGCCTATTAAAAATCAGCAAATAAAACTCTTAGCTTTCTTAATAATTAGCAAAAACTCTTAGCTTTCTCGTTTAAACGAGAAAGGATAAGACCTTTGTTATAATGTTTAATAAATAAACGTTTACCGTAAATTGTTAAGAATTATATATTTTATATTTTATATTTTATAAGTATATAATATTTTATATAATATTCGATATATAGTGTTTAAATTATTGTGTAATTGATAGCTTTGATAAAAATTTAAAAATATGAGAATTGCTTTATCCTTTAGATAATTTAGAATATAATCATCTTGAAGCTTTGATCACTTCAGATCAAATATTGTAAATATCACGTTTGAATTTAAAAAAATCTCGATAATCATTTCTAAGAAATGTTTTCTACCAGCGACAATATTTTTGACAAATGTTTTACGAAATCAAATGTTTATTAAAACATTTGGCTTTTATTTTTTACTTGGGGATAAATTTTGCTCGTTTACCTTTTAGTGGAATATACAGCTGATGTTACGATATCGGCCAATTCTTTTACGTTTTGAATTTGTGCATATTTTCGGCGATAGCATATTTTATTAGATATCTGTTCAGCAAAATGATCCTCACCGTAAAATCGTATTAATTCAGTTAATGACTTTTCATCGAGTTTATTTATAACATCAGCGGCATTCAAAATATTTTCACTAAATATTAAAAATACAAAATAGCAGTGAAATAGGCAAACCAATTAGTTACAAATAAGATTTATATTTGCCACTTTGATTTTAGGGCTAAAATATATATATTTTGACGATACCACTTATATTCGAAATGAAGATACAGTATTAAATAAATTTGTATTAATATATAAAATATTAATCTGATAAATATTAATTTATTGAATTTAAAATATTTATTAAATATTTATTATTTATTAATATTATAATATTAATTATTATTAAATTAATTCGTATTAAATGATATTGAATTTAGTCTTCGATCTATGAAGACGATTAAAATGTTAATTTTGATTTATTACAAATTTTTATAAAGTTTTGACTGTACTTTGATCATATATTTTTATAAAGATTTTATCAAACTTTTGGTAGACTTTTCTATCAAATCAGCTAACTGAGTCTACGTATTTAATATAATTATAAACAAAACATAATAATGCTAAATCAAAATTTAATAATTAAATAATAAAATTAATAATTGTTTTTAGATTTTCTATAATTTAAATCAAGTTAAAAAAAATTGAAATTTAAAATAAACTTCATTTTTATGAATTGACTAATAAATAACAGACGTTGTATCAGAATAAGAATTAGAGGTCATTAGGAAGAACTGCTATGTAACCAGATTTTGGCCCCTAACTTATCTACCTTACATAGCAGCGGGACCAAATACATGCTAATGATGTATTTCCTCTGATAAAACTATCTAGTATCTTATTCTAATGCAAAGTATATTATTTATTATCCATCCATAAAAATTTGCCACTTAAGAGTTTAAATTTATTCTTTATATTATTGTGTTGATTTATATATTTTACTATTTTCTGCTTGATGTTATTTTTATAGTAACCTAGTTTAAAATATGTATCTATTAAATTATTTAAATGATTTTGAAGAAAGCCAATATCATTACATATTGTTGCAATTCTTAAAATTTCATTATTTAATGTATTATATTTTATATTATATGGTATGCATGAATGCTCATGCAAAAATATGTTTCTTGTATATGTCATCTTTACGATATAAATTAAAAGTAGTTTTAATTGATGTTAATTCAACGTTCATATCTAGATATATACCTTTTTTATCATTAATATTGGTTTTATTAAGAATGAGGCTTCCTGGATAAATTTGTTCGCTTTTAAAAAAAATTATTAGATGCAAATACACATATATCATCAATATATCGAAACATATATTCCATATCTTTATATAATTTAGATTAATTTTTTAAACATTTATGAACAAATTCATATTCTATAAAAATAAGTCAGCTATAATTGGGCTACTATTACCTCTCATTGGAACACCATTTATTTGTCTAAATACAGATTTCCTACCTTTAAATAATGTTGTATATTTTTATTTTAATGAATATTTAAAAAATTAAAGATAAAATATGATTTTAATTCTGCATTATCAATAAAATATTGTATAAAATTGACATATAATTAAACTTGTATTCGAAATATAGCAATTATATAATGTTTTGTGCAATGAACAACTCCGAGTCAGGAGGAATGGCTTAAAACTTTAGAATCGACTGTAAGGAATGACCAATTGCCAAAATTGACTGGGTGACTGAAGTTGCTTGAATCGATTAGGAAAAATGCTACTATTGAAATTCAGACACAAATGGGAGGATTTATGATTGCTTATAGACGAACTATAAGCAAACTATTCAATGTTTAGATCACGCATCTATCAACCCTGCTTTAAATGGGCAAAAGACGCGTTCCTTTCAATTCCTAGGGTACCATCTATTTAAATAATAATTTATTCAAGCAATTGATTCTAGACATGGATAGGCATCCACACACACAAACTTCCTCAAATATGGAATTTATCAACAGAACACAGCTTATTATGTCCAAATGGAGACGCTACCATCACCAGACATATTTGATTGTGAAATACCATATATTCCCAGTATGCTCATCAGTTCAAATTGAACCAATCCTGCGAGAGGTCGATATCGAGATTGTGTTTGAAAACCTAGCAATAAAAAAGGATAGCAAGGCCCGTTTGTTGCTTTCTGTCAAGAACTCAAAGGAACCATATTTGATCGGATATACTTCGATATAGTCGTATTCAACGCTTTAATTTCATTCAATTCAGTTAAGAGTCCTCGTCAGAGCTTCAACTTCTACAGCAATAAAAATGCTCTCCAAATATATAGACAGAGTAAGCTTTCGGAGAGCGTATTTAATTTAGTTTAATTTAATTAATTTCTCTTACCAGCAAAGAAAAATCTTTAGGCATTAGTAGGAATGAACACCGAAGCTGACTAATAGCTGAAAACTATAGAATCCAATAACATCAGAACTATTCAACAGTAATAGCAAAGTTACGATTAATGACCAGTTTTCGCATCGCTGGAGCAGTCTTACTCTGAATCAATCGCTTTTACAAAAAATTAAAAAAATAAGTATAATAGGCCCTTTTTGCGAATAACCTTTATAATGTAAATCGTTTTGCAATAAAGAATAATCCAAAAATTCTTATTGTAGCTGTTCTTCTGCGTTTTAGTGTCTTTAAATAAAAGGAAGTGTACCTTTTAGGTAATTTGACTAACCTTTCATTAATCCTCATATCCAGAGAATTATCGCATTCAAATGAAAATCCTCTTGATAAATCCGACAGCTGGATACTGCTAATACCACAATCTATAATTGCACCATGAAATGTGTTGTTGTTAAAAATTGAGGTGATTTCAGAATGTCTTCCCAGCTTGGCAATCAATCTTCCTTTAATAAAGTTGGTAAAATACTTATCTTTTTAATTATTGAACAAAATTTTTTAATTAAATAATTGGACTTAAGAAATTACATAAAATATTTTATAGAATAACATTCGTTATGTTACCCACACGAGAACTGTAATAATTTATTTGACATTTCGGCCAATCTCAGTGACCCTTTTCGTGAAATAAAATAAATAATTAAATTTATTATGACGTTTAGACAAAAAATTATTTTTTACTGAAAAATAATTAGATTGTAATACGTCAATGAAATTGATTTAACGATATTCATGCTGTCTGAATTAACATGCCACGTGTTACCCCTTCATATCAGATAACTAAGTATGTGTATTTTATATGATATATAAATAAAGATAAATAATAAAATTATGTCAAGTTAAATTTTAAATTGAAATTTGAAAAGTCAATTGTTACGAATTGATGAATAAATAACAGAATAAGGATTAAAGTCAATAAAAGTCAATTTAAAATAAAAGTCAATTTTTCAATTGAAGAAATAAATGAAAATTATCCGACAAAAATTGGATAAAGAAGAGGGCGGAATGGATCTCTCTAGATTATTGTCTTGTTTTGAGTAATATGAGAGAAATGTTAACGTAATCAAATATGCTTACTAATAAATAAGTATTTAGGATTAATAATTATATAAGATTTTATACAATTTATATTTATATCAAGCTTGAATTTAAAATTGAAATTTGAAAAGTCAATTGTTATGAATTGACAAATAAATAATATGCAATGTATTCGAGAATAAGAATTAAAGTCAATAAAAGTCAATTTGAAATAAAAGTCAATTTTTTAATTGCAGAAATAAAGGAAAGTATCGACAAAAATTGGATAAAGAAGAGGGCCGAGTGGATGTCTCTAGAGTATTGTCTTGTTTTTTGAGTAATATGATAGAAATGTCTTAAAAATTTAAAATTGGAATTTAAAATAAAAGTCAATTTTTATGAAGTGACTACTAAATAACAGACGATGTCTAAGAATAAGGATTAAAGGTCATCAGGAGGAACTGCTATGTTATCAGGTTTCTGCCCCTATTTCTCAGAGGTCATCAGAAGGAAGTGCTATATTATCATGCTTCTGCCCTTATTTCTCGACCCAGCAAAGCAGTGGGGCCAAATACTCGCTAATGACGTATTTCCTCTGATGAAATTTGAATATTTAGTGTACCTTATTAATAATATTTTGTTGATTTATAAAGAACACAAAAACACCGATGACTACGTATTTTATAAAATATTTTATATTTTTATCAGACGGGTTTCCTCTAATACCTTTGATTTAAATGAACACTCACATATAAAATCGTCGGTTAAAGTTTCATGAGAAGTTATACACAAAGACTGATTATATCGATGACGCTTAAGTGATCCATTTTGATTTTGCGTCTGTAATCGATTAGAAGACAAATTTTCCTTTTTCATCGACGCTTCTTCATTACCTCTAACTGCGATTCTCATTTCTTGGTCTTTATTTTTATCTAGGCAAGTTTTAGCTTGATTATTATAATTATGTAATATTCTTTCAATGGCTTTAAGTAACGGTTGTACACGATATCTTTTATACTCTAGATGTTACATTTGCAACATATTCATCACTTCTCTTGCATCAGTCACACTTCGTTCGTTTTTTATTAAAGAACGCTTAATACACCCGTGAACACGAGAAACTAAATTACGATCCATTTTTTAATATCTTTAAAAATAAATGACGATTATAGCAATTTTTAATTTCTACATTAACAGATTATTAAAAAAGGCACTGTTCATAAACAAGCATTGGCTTGTCCTAAATAACATTCTCTGTCAAAACAGCAAACGCTTTTGAACTTCAATCTCTACTTACATAAAGGTTTAAATTTTTGTATAAATAATATACTTTTAAAATTTTTTAAGAATCTACTCTTAGGTTTATCTGAAGATACCAACATACTTTAGAGTAGAGATCGTTCAAGCCATCAATATAAATTGATGCAACAACACGTACATACGGGTTAGCCTTAATGACTTTTGACTTTTTGATTATACATTATAACATTTTTACGTTAACATTTTTATAACATTCTATATTTCAACAGCCACTACTGACGTCTATACTAGCTTAAATTGAGTGAATGTTGTTATACAGTAAGATTAAATTCAGTGCAAATTACAAAGCATAATGGTTAAAATAATAACTATGAATAAGATTTAGCAATAAAATTTAAAAAATGTAAAATTTGAAAATGCGCCAGATTAACCGGTTAAATAAAGTCTTTTTTAAAACTATATTTTTAGTTGTCTCAAAAGACGTTTTATCGCAATTACTGGTTATTTGTAAAAATTTATTAAAATAACAAACTAATCAAAACATTAAGGATGTGCAAAGACGATCACACTCACCTACGGGTTAGACGATCACGGGTTCCCGAGTTTTCGTTTTAATTTTATGATTTTGTTTGATGTAATTTCTAACACTTATCTAATGTATAAATTTAAGATTAAAAAGGGCTGTACGAACAGCCGAAATATTTAAATAAAATTCAAGGGTTTTAATTTACTAATCAAAACGTTAACATTAAATAAAATATTAAATAAAAATGTACAAATAAAAATCAAACGCGGAAGAACGGTAGCAAGTATCGTTTCATCATTACAATGACTCATCAGTGCCAGATCCCTCCCACTACTGGATGCAGAGGAGGACTGGCAGACGGCACACGAGTCATGTGTATGAAGTACCAGAAAGATTTCTGTTAACTTCACATTGAGTGCTAAATCAGCACTACTGCTTCACCAAATTGGATTACTAGCAAAAGCACTGGCAAATGCCAGCGCAGGTCTCTTGAATATCGGCTAACTTAAATCATGAATCTCAAAAGAGAGTGAGACCAATCCGCGTGAAATACGTTGTTATCATTGAAGCCAGACGCGAAAGAACGGTAGCAAGTACCGTTTCGTCATCACAATGACTCATCAGTGCCAGATCCCTCTCATTACCAGATGCAGAGGAGGACTGGCAGACGGCACACGAGTCATGTGTATGAAGTACCAGAAAGATTTCTGTATGAAGTACCAGAAAGAATTTATACGAATTTATAATTTGTTGAATAATTAACGATTTTGAATTTTTGTTTGCATCACCAAATAAATATTTTTATTTTTGCGGGTATCACCAAATAAATAATTAGTTGAAAAATCTAAACAAATAGCAAACTAGACAAGCACTAAATAATTTGGAATTATAATCGTTGATTGTACAAATCCAATACTGAATAAATTTATTTTCTTTTGAATAACAATTAAAAGACCGTTTAATTGAATACCGTTTACGAAAATATATACAATACTTTAATTAAATCGAAGGAATTACAGTGAATGAAAACTGCCTCGCCACATCAAGGGGACAAGGAAAATATTGGGTTTTAATCACAGTCGATCCATTCTGTGGAACTTATTTCTCGTTTTCGTACAAACAAAGTAATTGATATATTTATAAATTTAGAAAAATTTGGCATTGAATATGCCAATTAAAGAATTGGCATATATCTAAGTTTAAATATAAAATCTCAAACATGTAACTTATTTAATACCTTGATACATTTCACTGTCATTTTGACATTGTCGAAATGCCTTAGGATCTCTATCTAACGCGACAATATTGACTAAAGGATCATTTTTAAGTATATGCCGAGAGTGTCCACCTCCACCGTAAGTTAAATC
Source organism: Pomphorhynchus laevis (assembly GCA_012934845.2). NCBI lineage: Eukaryota > Metazoa > Acanthocephala > Palaeacanthocephala > Echinorhynchida > Pomphorhynchidae > Pomphorhynchus > Pomphorhynchus laevis. The sequence goes on from WNNJ02002436.1 coordinate 82,100, forward strand.
TAAAATTCTGCTCACATTAGAATCAAGACGGTTGATTAAAAAGTCAATTGCGAGTTAATATGTAAAGTATATGTAAAATATTGCTATCATTTATTACCTTAGCCCACATATTCCAGGTTCGCTAGAATCGACAGATCAAATTTTCCTACTGTTAGAATGACTCATTCTTAATATTTTCATTCATCTTCATTCTGGTCCTGAGATCTTATATAAGTGACACTTCAAATATACTAAGGCTATTATTAGTTTTTAGAGTTTAAGCGTTTGTCATTACAAATTATGATCTCGTGCCATTAAGATTACCTACAAAGAATTGCGTGAATTCCTTGTAGCTTGAATAATTTACCATTATTTCATTTTTAGATGATGATTTACGTTGTCAACATTAGAGATTTCGAAATACAAACAATTTGTAATGACATTCGCATCATTGAATATGTATTTTTAATACAAATATGAAATATTATTTCGATAGTAAAAAATAAACAATCGAAATATTATTTCGATTGTTCTAAGATATTGCACTTCATTCGAAAAAATTCGTAAAATAAAAAATAATTTTTTATGGATGGATAGAGGCCACAAATCATAAAGGGAAAAAGTATATTAATATAAAATTTGTATATTGAAATATGTAATATCAATAGAATATAAATATAAACTAAACATTGTGAATAATAAGAATAAAAAGCGATTTTAATTAAAAAGTTAAAATAAATTATTTATGATAAATTAATTTTAATAAAAATTAAATTAATAAATTCATTAAATTTAAGATTTACATAAATCAGATCATCTAATTGTCTAAGTATTTTATATTATTAAAAATTAATTCATGCACAGGATAATTGCATGTTCAATCCTAGTATTATGGATTTAAACACAATAAATATACTCGCTTGAAAGGGCATTGAACAACAAGTATACAAATAAAATCGTTTAATCATTCATCATATTTTGTCAATTTACATACCGGGATGGAAATAGAAGAATCAGCTAACTGAGTATATGTATTTTATATTATTTATAAATAAAAAATAATGCTAAATAAAATTCAAATAATAAAATAATTAATAATTGTTATAAGATTTTATATAATTTATATCAAGATGAATTATAAACTGAAATTTAAAATAAAATTCAATTTTTATGAATTGACTAATAAATAAATATGTATCAGAATAATTAGTAGAGATCATCAGGATAAACTTCTATGTTATCAGATTTCGGCACCTATTCCTCGACCTAACATAACAGCGGGATCAAATACGCGCTAATGACGTATTTCATCTTATGAAATTTGATTATTTGGTGGGGCCAAATATCTACTAATGACGTATTTCCACAGATGAAATTTGATTATTTGGTGTATCCTATCCAATGCAAAGTATATTGTTTAAAATCCAATCATAAAATTTTTCTGCTAAATGGTTTAAATAAATTTTTAATATTGTGTTGATTGTAAATTTTTAAGAAAATTTAATCATTAATATAAATCATTCAAATCGTTAAATAATTCATCAGGCTTTGTAGATTTACAGACCGGTATATAACTCAGATCAGCTAACTCACTATACGTATTTTTTATTATTTATAAATTAAAAATAAAGATAAATAATAAATAATTATATAATATTTAATACAATTTATATTTATATTTTTATAATTTAATATTATATAGTATGCGAGAATGTTCACGCAAAAATATTTTTCTCGTGATATATTTTTCATATATTTATATTTTATAAATATAATAAAAAATTAATACATTATATTTTGAATAATAAATAATTATATAAGATTTTATACAATTTATATTTATAAACAATAAACAAAAAATTTATAAACAATAAACAAAAAGTCAAGAAAGAATTAAATAATATTGATAAAGAATTATTGAGAAAGTAATTTAAAGTAATTTAAAGAATTATTAAAAAAGTAATGTTCTTAAGATGCTAACAGAAGTTAGTGAAATACCAAATAAAATTTTCCTTCTTTCTTTGATTCAGCTCAAATAATTATTTATCAATAAATGGATTAAAATTTCAATTTTGCTAAAGTGAATTTCTTTAAATCTTAATTTTAATAACTCAGATTAGATAACTGTGTCTAAGTATTTTATACTATAAATAAAGATAAAGATAAATAATAAGTAATTTATACAATTTATATTTATAAACAAAATAAATAATGATAAAAAAATAATAAGATTTTATATTATTTGTATCAGAAAAATTTATAATAGAAATTTAAAATAAAGGTCAATTTTTATGAATTGACTAATAAATAACAGTCGTTGTATCAGAATAAGGATTAGAGGTCATCAGGAGGAACTGCTATGTTATCAGGTTTCTGCCCCTATTTCTTGACACAGCATAGAAGCGGGACCAGATACGTGTCAAATACGAGCTAATGACGTATTTTCTCTGATTAAATTTAATTATCTAATTAATGTCCCTTACTCTAATACGAAGCATACTGTTTATTATCTATTCAATATTTATTATCTATTCAATATTGTAAATTTAATATTCATATATTATTTACAAATATTTATAAATGATAAATAAACTAGTAGTGTTCTCCGAAATTAATAAGGCATAACAACTAGATAAAGAGAGCAGACACAACTCGAATTCAATAATAGAATAAGATTGAACTGATTTATTGTATCTATTGAGTATCATCAAGGATTGTACGTACTTTCTCTAGAAATACTAAAAATAATTAATAACACTAAATAAAAATTAAAAAACTAAATAATAAATATATAAAACACAAATAATTAAGATTATTAATTAAATTAATATAATTAATATTAATTAATAATATTTATATTATTTTAATATAAATATATAAGATTTATATCAAGTTAAAATGAACTTGTAAATTAACTTATAAATCAGATCAATTAATTATATAATGTTTAATAAAATTTAAACAATTAAATAATAAATAATTATTAATAATTAATAATTATAATTATATTATATTATATTAATATAATATAATATACACGTTAAAAAAAGTTTGAGATAAATAACATACATTCTATACAATTTCAGTTCCGCTCGCTTTGCTCGCGGAAAATCTTGTCTACCAAGATTGTAAAACAATCAAACTACAATCTTCGACGACAACCTTCGACGACATCCGCTCGCTACTTACAACTAACGCGAACTACTTACAATTAACTACTTACAATTATTTAAAAATCGTAAACTATTGCAACCTACAGTTAATGGGAGCCAAGAAGAAAAATCTACCAAAAGCCAAGCGAGCAATCTCTGTTGATACCGATAAAACCGGCAAGCTCGAGAACATACAAGTGGAATGCTCCGCTAGCGGCTGTCAAATCTGGACATCAGTAACACATAATTGTGCTTTGGGTCAGGAAACTTGTGGCGGGCCACCGTTCTACTGCGGATTCTGTGCGGCGAAACAAATCAACTTGTTAATAAAACGCTTAGAGCAATTGGAAATGACATCGCAGCATGATCGAATTTCTCAAATTTCTGACAAATCTACTGAGACAGTGAAGGAGCGCAAATTGTATCGCAGCAAGATGGATTTTGTCAAGTTTATGATAAATCTACCGAGACAGTGACGGAGCCGCAAATTGTTACAACTAATGTATATTCACTCCCCGACACCCCACGTCCCGTCCTTCCCGTCTCGTCTCTCAATACCTTGCATCCATCAATCAAAATCACCTCCACCAACCTCCACTATCCTTCCACTCATAACCTTTCCTCACATCGCTTGCCACCCTCTTTATTATCATTATCCTCTATGTCTCCCGTCGTCAAACCAAATCCCTCCAAATCATCAACTGCCAGCTCTTCTATCGTGATCTCACCTACTTACGTCAGTCGTCCTCCTTTACAGAAGCGCTGTGCTTCTCGCGATCGTTGCGTCATTGTCACTAATATCACGCCTTCTAACTCATTATATCCACAAGCACGTCTAGACCACGATGTTTCCGCCTTCAGATCCATCATCTCGTCTATTGTCCCTGCGGATGAACCATCCTTTTTCAAGGACATTTCTCCTGTCGCATTCATCCGTCTAAACAAATCTTCTCAATCTAATCTTTCCCAGCCCCCTCTCCAAAAAATTATTTTCAATCATCGCTCTCACGCGTCTTCTGTCCTCTCTCAACGATTCAAACTCATGTAGTTTTCAACCACTCGAATTTTCCCCGATCGCGCCCCTTCTGAAATCGCTCAAATCTCTTCAGGTCGCATCGAAAAACGCCGTCGCGAGGAAAACGGCGAAACCTCACTCTCAATCCGAAACATAGACGGAAATTTTCAAGTTGTCCACACCCGTCCAAAAATTCGATGGCGCTCCATCTCTCCTATGTGTCTTCTCCACTAGACTCTTTCGCCACAACACACGGTTTCCGCCTCGGTCTCCTTAACACTAGATCTATTCTCAATCAATCCGATCTTATCCTCAACCTATTCACCAAGCAATCCATCGATATCTTCTCCCTCACCGAATCCTGGCACTCAGATTCCGACGACCTTTCCATTCGCCGTCTGCTCTCTACCGGTTGCTCCCTAGTAGAATCAACCCACCCCCTCAGCTCATGCCCTTCTAAATTCTCTAATGATGGCGGCATCGTCGCATTCGCGCGTCACCCCGCGTCTCTTCGCAAAATCAATCCCCCTTTCAGTCCTTGCTCTTTTAAATTGCTCACTTGTCGTTATTCTAACCCGATCACTCTAGATCTCGCCATTGTATACCGTCCTGGTTCATCAGCTCCTACTGCCTTATTTTTTAAAGAACTCGGTGACCTCCTTTCTCATTGTGCTTTGTCCTCAATCCCTTCTCTCGTTCTAGGCGACTTCAATATCCGCCTATACCGCCCCTCTTCCACGGATTCCATCCGGTTCATCAACATTCTATCAAACTACAATTACAAACTAATCTCCACTGCCCCACATATATACTTGGTGGGGCACTCGACATCATCGCTGTCCCCGATCATTTTGATGCCTACACCTCACTGTCCATCTCTGATCCTGTTCTATCCGATCACTTTCTTATCACCCTTGATCTCACTCACAACCACACCCCTCCTCACACACCTACAATTCTACGTCGCCCTTGGAGAAATCTTGACCTCTCCGTTCTCCGCTCTGCCTTACTCAAATCATCTCTATCATTACCCACAATAACAAAATCATCTCCTCACGATCTCGCCTTTCTTTTCGACTCTGAACTCACATCCACTCTCGATATTCTCTTGCCCTTCAAGTCTCACCCACACCGTCGCTTGCACCGTGCCCCATGGTTTGACATCCAATGCCTACTATCAAAGCGTCGACTCCGCCATGCTTTTCGAGTCTATCACCGCTTTCTCAGACGTTATTTCTGCTCGATCACTCCGTCTTTCCGTGATTCCTATCTTGCTATTCGCCGGTCTCATCTCAACCTACTACGTACCAAATGCAACTCCTTCTGGCAGCATAAAATTATCACTTCATTCAACTCTAAGACTCTCTGGCATACTTTAAACTCAATCCTTGCTCGCTCCTCTTCGCCGTGCAACATCAATGCCAATGATTATTCGTCATTTCTCCAGACTAAAGTATCCACGTTGCTCTCTCACACCCCGGTCTCCATCCTATCCCACTCTGCCCAGTCTAATCTCATCCTCCCAGAACTCTTTCATCTTCTCCCAGTCTCACCTACAGAAGTATCATCTGTCCTCATGTCCTTGCCCAACAAAACCTCACCTGCCGATCCCCTGCCTACTCACATATTAAAATCTATATGCTCATCGATATCCCCATTTCTCACAACCTTGTTTAACTCGTCCATCCGCAGTCGTATCTTCCCTTCACACTGGAAATCCGCAATCGTTCGTCCCCTCCTTAAGAAACAATCGCTCGACCCCTCCCTTCCTTCTAGCTATCGCCCCATTTCACTACTCCCTACTCTTTCTAAGCTCTTAGAACGCCTCATCTTAATACAAATCAACGCTTATCTCTCCTCATCCAATCTCTACCCTCCTTTCCAATCCGCTTTCCGCTCTAATCACTCGACAGAAATCGCATGCATAAAAGTGTACAACGACTTACTCATTTCTCGAGACAAGGCTCTATATAGTGTTCTCATCTCCCTCGACCTCTCCTCCGCATTCGACATTGTCGACCACTCCGTCCTCCTTTCTCGCCTTCGTTATGATTACGGCTTTTCTTCCTCCTCCGTAGCATGGTTCGCCTCATATCTATCCGACCGTTCCTTTCGCGTCTGTTCTAATTCATCATCCTCCCCTCCCCTCCCTATTTTTTGCGAGGTCCCACAAGGTTCGGTCCTAGGTCCCCTGCTTTTCTCTCTTCTGCTTGGCGATCTATCTCCGTTTATCATAACTTACTCCTTTAAGGTCATGCAATATGCCGATGACATTCTAATGTCATCGAGAATGACATTAGAATGTCATCGGGAGATGACATTCTCCCCCGTAAACCAAACATATCTCCTCCCACTGTATATTTTGCCTAATCGATCATCCCCATAGTCCACAATCTCACTTTCTTAGGCTTCCATTTCGATGATCACCTTTCCCTTAAACCCTTCGTCCGTGACAAGGTCCGCTCATCTAACTTAATTCTCCGTGACATCCGCCGTATCCGCCCCCTTATCGACTTCCGTTCTTGTACGTCTCTTCTTTCATCGCTTCTTTTCCCTAAAATCGATTACTGCCTTAGCCTTTTCGCCAATTCTCCAAAATCCATCATCCTACCCCTACAACGAATAATCAACACCGCCGTTCGAGTGCTCTTTCGTCTCCGTCGCTTCGACCACACATCCTTGATATTCTGCCCAACTCTCCTGGCCCACAATCCACATCCGCATCAAACTCCGCCTTCTTCTCTTTACCTTTCGTCTCATCGCTGTCGGCTCCCCATCGTTCATCAACCTTCCTTTTCTTAGACGATACTCGCCCCACCTCGCTATCGCTTCGTTCCTGTCATACCCTCTTACTCCACGTTTCCTAATTACTCCAACAACTACGGTCTCCGATCCTTCCTCGTCGCCGCCTCACTCGCCTGGAATCAACTTCCTCTCGACGTCCGCCGCGCCCCCTCCTTTATCACATTCAAACACCTCCTCCGTTCACACCTTCTCGACACCTGATTCACAGTCTTGTTTTGTTGTGGTCATGTAAGCGTGCGCTGGCACGCATTTGTCACGTTAAAATAAATCCGTTTTTTATATTAAATTATATCAAGTTAAAATTTAAAGTTGAAATTTAAAATAAAAGTGAAATTTATGAATTGACTAATATAAATAACATACGTTGTATCAGAATAACGATGATGTTTAATAAGAATAATGTTTCCGTTTCTTTTAGTTTAGCAACTGATTTGCATCTTTTATCTTTACAACAAAATTTAATATAATAAATAATTATAAATAATTCTATAGCATCCATTTATTATTACTTTTTTGAGTAATATTTATTATTTATAAAATAATAAAAAGTGTAAAAAGTGAATAAATTGATGCTTAATAATAAACCCAATATTGATTTAATAACAAATATTTTTGAGTTTATAGTTTATTCATTATTTAAAATTATTTAGTGTTTATAATCCTACAATTAATTTATTTATTGTTTTTTGCTCATTTTGTTGTTCATTGTAAACTTCAGTTTGATGTTTTGATGAAAAGAGGCGTAATCGTTTGAACGTCTGCGATATAATTTTATCCTGGTGATACAATATCAAAAATTCGATTTTAATCAAAATTCTATACAATCTATCCTTTGATCAGTTAATATAATTTTATTAAGAATAAGGCTACTTGGATAAATTTGTTCACTTATTGAATAAAAATTATTAGAATTAAATACACATATATCATCAATATATCGAAACATATATTTCATATCTTTATGTAATTTAGATTTATGTTTTACACCGTTATGAACAAATTCATATTCTATAAAGCTTAAAAACAAGTCAGCTATAATTGGGCTACTATTAACTCCCATTGGAACATCTTTTACTTGTCTAAATATAAATGTCCCTACTTTTAAATAATTTTGATTTATCAAAATATTTAAGGATTCTATTAATTCAATTTTATCCATATATTTATATTTATTTGATGGCTTTAATTTTTGTTAGATAGGCGTTATAATTATTATAACATATATATGTATATCTTTTTCCGAATATAAGGTTAATTAATTTTACTAACGCTTCTTTAATATCTACTAAATCTAGATTTGTATAAAGCGTACTAAAATCGTATGTATTTATATTTTGAAAATTTATTCCTTTTGTCTGTTCTAAAAATTCTTTTGTAGAATTAATACTGAAATAGTGTTTTATACCAGTATTAATTTCGATTACCTTGCAATATTTTTTGAAGTGTGCTTTAATTACTTTAAGTATTTTATTCATATAGACAGAAAGTGGTTTTAATGTACATTTAAACGCACTACATATGAACCTAGGTTTGATTGGATTTTTATGTAATTTTGGATTCCAATATAATATAGGTATAGTTTTATTATCTAATTCAACCTTTATACCCTTTTTATCCATTATAGAACAGTGACTTGTAATAATTGTTTTTAAATTTAAATCACTACATTCATCTGTTGCGTTCATATTTAAATCATTATAATTAACTTCTTTTATCAATATATCATAGGCGAAGTTATTAGCTTTATCAATAGTTGTTATTATATAGTTATCCTTTAATTTAGTAAGTTCTTTATACATATCTTTATTAATTTTATCTTTCCTTTTATAATTGTTTGTTATTTTCATTTTCTCTCTAATTTTATCTAATATATAAGTTTCCAAAGTATTTATCTTCGATGTAAAATATTAATTTTACAATATTAAAATATTATTTTTTATTTTTATTTTCTTCTTTATTTTATATATAATTAATTTAAATTTAATTTATGTAATATAAACTAATTTCTATTGTTCCTTAACAATTCGGAATGACTTATATTTCACTAGCCACTGGATTTGAAATTTAAATTTAAAATTGAATTGCTCAATTACACAATTATTATTGTGTAATAATTTTATTTATATGAAATAAAATTGCTGAGATGTAAATTAAATTCTATCAGAACAGCACACTAAAAAGTACTCAGTATTTACAATTTTAGACGTTCCTGTATTAAATCTGCTAACTAAAGCAGATTTAAAATCTGTTCAGTTGTTATTTAAAAATTTTTATTATCACATGCAAAACAGTTGATAATTAAAGGTAAGTCTAACCTTTATAACTTGTATATTTTGAATAATAAAATACTTCTCCACAAATAACTTTTTCAAAAAACATATCCAAATCAAATATTTATTAACTTAAAAATAGTTTAAGCTAGCCAGAGAAACATATTATTTAACTATAATTATTTAATTAAATTATATTATTACTTTAAATTATAATTATTATAATTATATTATAATAATAAGATTTTGTAATAAGAACGTTTATGGAAGTTACGGTATCCAACCATCATGCTCCCTCATGTGCATCAAATAGAGAAGCAGCATTCGATTTCCACGAGTCGAGGAAAAGATCAAAATACGCGGAGCGCGTCACTGATATTGAGAGAAACAGATTTATTCCACTCAAATTAATCGTTACAGTTGCTGCTGGACCAGATGACTCGGTTATGCTGAAGACAATCGCTCGCTTGTAGGCTCCACGGGGAAGCAGAAGTTACGCGGAAAACCTGTGACCTGAGGCGATTCATTGGTTTCACGCTGTGTCGAGCCGCATCGCACGCGATAAGGGGATGTCGTTCGATTCAGGGCCATCCATTCTTTTTACGGTCGATCCATAGAAGGCCGACTTTTTTAACTTGAGAGAGAGAAAAAAACTGACCAACTTAATCAGATTTTCATTTAACATTTACAACGCTATCGAACATTACGACCCATTTGAGGGTAACGAAGTTTCTACATTTTTCAATAAGTCTCATTTAAAAAAATTATATTATAATAATATAATTGATTTCAATTTAAATACAATTATCAATAAGTAAAAGGTTTGACTAATTATAAATAGTTGTACCTTTAGTTAAGAGGTTATTTTAATTAAATTTTGAATTAAAAATTAAAAATTTTACATCAATTTTAATGTATTAGAAAATAACCTCAAGTCAGGGATATTATATCAATATTATATAATATATGTGATTATATAATTATATATATTATTATATGTGATTATATGATATTATATATTATATAATATATAATAAAAGTTCTGTTACACAACTCGGCGTATAAAAACATAAAATCCTAATTTACCTTTTTTTAGGTACATTAACCCCTTTTAGGATATTGAATATTTCCGCACACATTATTGGAACATGTCGAATTGTACCAACCATCTGAAATATATACGATTAAAAAGTAACCATTAACAAGTTATATTATTATCAAGTTATAAAATTAGGTAAAACGCAATCCACTAAGTCACGTGAAGATGGCAACCATATCTTCACTCAACTCCTCATCTCCTTTAACCGTTTATTTGGTACCATAATCTTCGTCAAGGCTCATAATTTGCCTCGCCAGGTCCTGAATTTCAGATTTGTGTCGCTGCTCTCAGATAATCTGCCGAGCCATCCGAATTTTTCCCACAATGTCCCAAAAGACAATACCTGCAACTTTGTCGTTGATGTAATAAAACAGTATCGCCTGATATCAGTTCTCCGGTAACCTCTCGTCTCTGTTGATTTCGAATTTTGAGCAATCCTGAAAGTGAAACAGAACGCTGTCAACATCCAGGCTGATGTGCACTCGGCCGGCACTTTCGATACTCATATCCTTACCAAAGTCAATCCACGGGATTTGTCGGTAATTTGCGACATTATCACAGCTCATGTTGGTTCCGGCAACACGTCCAGTCGTAACACCTCCCTCGTGGTGAGTCCAACTTGTTCGAGATTTTGTCATTATGTCATATAAGTTGCACGCGTTTCCAGCGCACCATATATTATCGAAAATGCGAAGTTCAGGTCCCGTTATGTAAGCGGAATAATATCCTCCTTCAATAAGTCCGTCGTGTTCAATCGTGGCATCGACGATGTCGATGTTTGCTAGAAATATCATATCTGCCACTTCCTGTCGGGGAAATAAATCATCGCACTTAAACTTCACGAGTAGCTGATTTTTCATTTTTGATCGAATTTTATAATTCCAGGACTCTGAATAGTTCAGATGTCGACAGATTCATGAGCTTGCCTACATCTCTGGACGAACCAAGACGGCAGCTTCTGTCCAACAATACCTTTCTTGTGATAACAAATTAGTTTAATTTTTATATCGGGGTATTTGAATGCTAAAGTGCGTGCAAGTTCGACTGACTCTATTTTACTCCCGATTATTGCAATGAATCTTACTTCGTTTTTGTCAATCAATGTCTTCGCTTTATTGAGGTCATCAGTTGATTGTAATCGAATCACCCTTTCGAACAACCGATCACTCCCTATTATGTCACTAAGATATTCAGGCACATAGACGGCGGTTCCAGTGGCTGAAAGAGCCTCGTCAAACGTCACCTTCCATCCATCATCCAGCGTTGTGACGGATTGTTTTATATCTATCCTGGTCGATTTTCTGTTCTTGAGAAGTGTAATTGCAGAGGATGAAGGTGATTCTGGCGTAAAAGCATCCTCGCCAACCGTATGAAATCTGATTTCCTTGTCACTGGCCCTTTTGAATTTCGTTGTGTTCAGTTGCTCGACGGTGCACTCCCCCATATTCCTTCGCAACATTGACCTATGAAAAGGAAGCGTTGTGTCCCGTGACACCATCAAAATCTTCGAATTTGAATCATTCGCTGAGATAGAACTTGCACCCTTGCCGATAATAAAATAGTCTGCGTAGTTTTTGGTTTTCGACATCATCCTCGTCAGACTCAAAGAATGTGCGCCTGAATAGACTGCATCCAAATCATCATTGGTGTAATTTGTTTCGTCGGAGATTGCCATAGGTGTGAACATATCAGGCATTGCCTCTTCTGTGCTTAATTCTCCTATTTCCCTCTGTTCGTTGATAAGCCTGATTGTCAAAGAATATGTTATTAACCCGCTCCGATTTTTACCGAACGAATGATGGGGATATAATCTCTGAGCCCTGTCCTGACGTCCATTGAACCTTTGGGTCTTGGCTAGGCATCTGGTTAAAGTAGTCTTCGTTTTCTGGAAGGCTCTTATGAAGAGCTTTCAAATTGCCTTGCATCAACGCCACAGATATTTGCCGATAAAGATCTCGAGCGGCAGTTGAGTACGTGGTATTGCGCCAAGCGGCGAGATACCGCGCTATTCTGCGGATTAGTCGTTCTGTCTGCGTTCCACCCTCAGTGTTTCAACAACGGCCGGTGTGAAAATATAGCCATTTTCCTCCATTTTTGTCTATATTTTCGTATCTTGACGCGACTAGCGTAGTATTCTGCAGCATAGGAAGCTACCTTACTTAAACGCGGCAGATACAAAGATTGCTGCGAATTAGTGATAGCAAAATCAACTGTTTCTGGCAGATCTCTGTGGAATAGAATGTCTGCTGGCGTTTCTCTCAAACCTTTAACTAAAATTATTAAATCTAATTATTGAATTTTTTCACAAAAGAATTAAATCTTTGAAAATTTATTCCTTTTGTCTGTTCTAAAAATTGTTTTGTAGAATTAATACTGAAATAGTGTTTTATAACAGTATTAATTTCGATTACTTTGCAATATTTTTTAAAGTGTGCTTTAATTACTTTAAGTATTTTATTCATATAAACCAAAAGCGGTTTATAAAATGGTTTGAATGTACATTTAAACGCACTACATATGAACCTAGGTTTGATTGGATTTTTATGTAATTTTGGATTCCAATATAATATAGGTATAGTTTTATTATCTAATTCAACCTTTATACCATTTTTATCCATTATAGAACAGTGACTTATAATAATTGTTTCTAAACTTAAATCACTACATTCAAGTATTGTGTTGATATTTAAATCATTAGAATTAACCTATTTCATTAGTATATCATAATAAAGCTTTTTGCATATGAAGACAAAGTTATTACTAGCTTTATCAATAGTTGTTATTATATAGTTATCCTTTAATTTAGTAAGTTCTGTATACATATCTTTATTAATTTTATCTTTCCTTTTGTAATTGTTTGTTAAATTATTTTACAATTTTTTGATGACACTACACGCTATTTGAATCCTATCTATACGCCAACAGCAGGTCGCTACATTCCAGTATCAGTGGACGTCATAAGCTACTGATTCAATATTTATGTCTCAGATTTCGGTCTGTTTAATGCTGACTGACGATCACTCAACTCGTCTGCTTTATTGACAATTAGATTGAATGTAAAACTATTCTAGTCTTAATTTAACATTTTCCGAATTTAATTGAAATCATTTCTCATTTCAAATAAATGCAGTTATCATATAATATAGATAAAGTACAGTTAATAAATGCAGTTATCATCATAAAATACGATAATTTAATAAATAATTCAATTATGATAATTATTCAATCATAATAATTAGTTATTAATTAATAAATTTCATACAATATTCATTTATGGCATTTAAATGAGGATATTTTTAGAATTTAAGTGAATAATTTTACATCAATAAACGTTTAGCAAGATAAAATGCTTAGTTGGATAGCTTTTCTTAAAATGATTTAACCATAATGGCTTTTGCTTTCTGTTGTTTTTTACGAATTTCTTTCTTATTCTGTTTTTCATTCAAGCGCCTAAGCTGTTCAGGGTCATTTTCGGAAAGCTCCTTTCGTTTTTCATCTCTTTTTTGTCTAGCCATTTCCTGCCGTTGTCTACTTACCACCTTCTGTACCTGTTCATCAGCTGCTTGTCTATTATTTATTGCTCGCTGCTTAGATTCACGGCTTAGCTTAAATTGGGTCAACTTATCTGCTAAATATAACGCAAAATCAAAGCACCTAATGTCGTCAACACTTAAGTTAAATTCAATGTACAAAATACTCTTATGGTCTGTAGAAGGCAAAGCTGTTGTATCTTCATCCGATTTAATTCCCGTATAGCGATCTGATATGTGAATTAATCGTACCATATTATCCTCAACTGCGCTTCTTAAGCGAGCATCACTATCGAGCATGTCCAACGGTTCCGTAAGTTCACTATATGCAGTAGTAAATGATTTGTACTTTGCTGCTTTGCGTTCAACACCGAACTGAGAAATGTCCGGATAATCAGCAGCTCTTTTGGCTACAATCTTTCGGCGGTTTGCTCGTTGGCTACAGCATACCAGTAACACAAACGTGTCCATATTATCCAGTTCTATTGTAAATGAGCAATAATCAGTCATCGAATATTTTCTTCCTAAATTAAGTAATAGCTGCAAAGCACAGAAACGTCGACTTAAATGAAGTTCAATAAGAAGACCGTTTTTAATTGATTTTCTTCCTGAAAGCCATAAACGAAACAGACAATCGTTTTCTTTTTGGATCTGTAGTTTGCGATGTTCGATAACATTATTATCGATTTCTTCTATGCTACTGTCATTTTGATAGTTTCCTATAAGAGCGAACTCCTGTAAAAACTGTCGAAAGCATTGACGGTACCAATATTCAGCAACAGCTTCATTTTTCAACTTTCCAATTACGTAGATCGTAATATAAGAAGCACAGATGAAAACAATGAAAGTTTCCCAGTGATAACCTTTAAAGGGATCAAGACCGTTGTCTTGATTATCACTTAAATCAATAATTCTGACATTTTCTTTAATTGCGTCAGCCCGTACGTGCTCGTCTTCCTCCACTATGAATTTATCATTTGAATGATCGTCAGTGGCCGATGATATTTTCTTTTCAGGAAGTGGTTTTGCTAAAAATAAAAGTAAAATATAAAATTTTTAATATATTAATTTTTTATATATTAATATTATATGTGGAATATCGTAAAAACGCAAAAATTAAATAATGATGTAATAAATGATGTAATAAATAATAATAATGTAATAAATAATAATGTTATAGTTTTATTTCCGAAACTTTTTCTATTTAGCAAATATTTCAGGAATAATTGGCTTTTTAAAGCCAATTAAAAAACAGGTGAGGAAGCACTTGTTCAGTGCTTCCTCACCTGTTGACATAACACAAGTATTTCATTTGTTTGACTATACAAATGGCAATTAAATCAGCTAACTGAGTCTACGTATTTAATATAATTATAAACAAAACAAAACATAATAATGCTAAATCAAAATTTAATAATTAAATAATAAAATAAATAATTGTTTTTAGATTTTTTATAATATATATTAACTTAAAATAAAAATTGAAATTTAAAATAAACGTCATTTTTATGAATTGAATAATAAATAACAGACGTCGTATCAGAATAAGGATTAGAGGTCATCAGGAGGAACTGCTATGCTATCAGGTTTCGGCCCCTAACTCCTCTACCCAACATAGCAGCGGGGCCAAATACATGCTAATGATGTATTTCCTCTGAAATAACTATCTAGTATCTTATTCTAATACAAAGTATATTATTTATTATTCTACCATAAAAATTTGCCACTTAAGAGTTTAAATTTATTCTTTATATTATTGTGTTGATTTATATATTTTACTATTTTCTGCTTGATGTTATTTTTATAGTAACCTAGTTTAAAATATGTATCTATTAAATTATTTAAATGATTTTGAAGAAAGCCAATATCATTACATATTGTTGCAATTCTTAAAATTTCATTATTTAATGTATTATATTTTAAATTATATGGTATGCATGAATACTCATCAAAACTATGTTTCTTGTAAATTTAAATAAATCATCTTTACGATATAAATTAATAGTAGTTTTAGTTAATGTTAATTTAATGTTCATATCTAGATATACATCTTCTTTATCATCAATATTGGTTTTATTAAAATCAAGGCTTTCTGGATAAATTTGTTCACTAATTGAATAAAAATTATTAGAATTAAATACACATATCTCATCAATGTATCTAAACATATATTTCATATATTTATATTGTTTAGATTTAGTTTTTACACAGTTATGAACAAATTCATATTCTATAAAGCTTAAAAACAAGTCAGCTATAATTGGGCTACTATTACCACCCATTGGAACACCTTTTACTTGTCTAAATGTAGATGCCCCTAGTTTTAAATAATTTTGATTTATAAAAATATTTAAGGATTCTATTAATTCAATTTTACAGAGTTATGAACAAATTCATAACAATTGGACATAACAATGAAATTTGCTAATTTTTTAATACAAAGTTTTTTATTTTATCCAAAAATACAAAGTTAATTGATAAATAATTGTTTTTAGATTTTCTATAATTTATATCAAGTTAAAATAAAAAATTGAAATTTAAAAAGTTATTTTTATGACTTAATAGTGACGAAGCAAAGAGACGAAGAATAGTAATGAAGAATAATGATAGAGAATAATAACGAAGCATAGTGACGAGGCAATGTGAAGAATAATAGTCAAGAAGTATAGTGAAGAAGAATATGTAAGAAAAATAGTGGCGAATCATAGTGACGATGAATAGTGATGAAGAATAGTGGCGAAGCATATTGACAAAGCATAGTGACGAAACATTTACATCAATTCAATACTTAACTTTTGCTTTTTTTATTTTGGTGTTTGTAATATTCAGCAAAATCATCAGTTGTCGCCAACTGATGATGCAATCAGTTTTTATTTTATAAATAAAATTTTTTTTATCTAAAAATGCAAATAATGCCCCGCTATACGTTACAGCCGAAAATTATTATAATTAAAATCATATTATATTATATTATATTAAAATTATTATATTTCTGTAATTTACCATTTAAATACATTTTTATTTAAAAGTAGTTATATACTTTTATTTAAATCGAATTAAAAATATTTAAAAAATATTAGCATAACTTACTTGGTTTTATTTTTATTTCTTCTGGAAATCCATCAAAGTCATCACTGTCCACATTCGGATCAGATGTTATTGTGAAATCAGAATCATCATCTTTAATTGTGATCAACGGCGTAATAAGAACAAGAAAATAGATCGACGCTGTATGCATTTTTCCTCTGCTATCTATTTACAATTTATATTTAAATTTGCAGTGTGTAATATTTCCATTAACTCTGAAGATAAAATTTATAATAATTTAATCGTAATCTAATTTTCGCAAATTAAAACAAAAATGAATAAATATTTTATATTATTCATGTTGATGAAATTTTAAATATTATAAGCCAAACTGATTGATCAAATCAGCTAACTGAGTCTACGTATTTAATATAATTATAAAATAAACAAAACATAATGCTAAATCAAAATTTAATAATTAAATAATAAAATTAATAATTGTTTTTAGATTTTCTATAATTTATATCAAGTTAAAATAAAAAATTGAAATTTAAAATAAAAATCTATAAAGATCTATCACCTTCACTCTACGCGCTACGCGACCTAGCTATTGGCCATTACCTGGTCTCTTAAACGTGATCACGTGAAGCAGTTTACATTTTAAAGTGTAAACAACTTGGAATGCAAACTTCTCCCTTTTTACGAATTAATAATTCCACAAACTTGTTTCAAAATAAAATAAAAAATAATAATAATAGTAAAGTCGTAACCAATAATACGTAGTTTCAGTATTTCTGGCAGAGGTCATATTACCGGAAAAACAAATTCCACAGGTCAATAATAACATGTCAGTAGAACAAATTAAATGAGTCTACGTATTTAATATAATTATAAAATAAACAAAACATAATAATGCTAAATCAAAATTTAATAATTAAATAATAAAATTAATAATTGTTTTTAGATTTTCTATAATTTAAATCAAGTTAAAAAATGATATAAAATAATATAAATAATTACAATTATTTATACATAAATAATTCATATCAAATCAGCTTAGAGATCAAATTAGCTAACTGAGTTATTTTTCTCATGAACTTTTTACCATAAGGTGGAAGTACCAAATCAATATACTTTTTATTTGCTTCTTGCATGTTGCAGGCCTTTTCGTTTTCAATACATTCAGTACAATACACATATTACATATAAATTCATACATTTATCATTTTTTTTCTTTTGAAATAACTTTTGCTATCAAACCGTATTGCCAAAATACATATGATACGCATAGATTCGTAATCTGAAGAATGAATATAAATTTAGGATTAAATCAGCTAACTGAGTCTACGTATTTAATATAATTATAAAATAAACAAAACATAATAATGCTAAATCAAAATTTAATAATTAAATAATAAAATTAATAATGGTTTTTAATTAATATAATGGTTTTTCCTGTTGAAATATGTAATTGAGAAAACATAAAATATGCCCTTATTTCAATTTAAATTTGAAATGATCAATTTAATTTATCATTGAAATTGATGAAACCAATTTGGACTGTCTTAACATCTTTGTACTACAAGATAGTTAAAATTATGAAAATTTTATTGGAATTATTTCTGATTTAAAATTAAATCTGCTCTGTTACGAAAAGATTCAACCTTTTATTTGAAGGCATTACTATAATTAAAATTATTTTAAATTATCAAACAAGTCACATCTAGATTGTTTTACTAATTTTAAGTAAATCTATATCTGTGCAGTCATTGTTACAATTGAAATTTTTTCGACTGTTTTATTCAGCACTTTGTTCAATGCTATCAATAAGTCAGCAGTAATCTATATTTCAGTATTGGTATACTTGATCAGCTGATGTTCCAATAACTACAATTCACGTATTTTATATTCCGAATTTATCAAAATAATTACAACTCTTCGTCTTCGATACAACATTTAATAGTTTTCGCTATCGCATATTATATAATAATGCAATAATATAAATTTTAAAGATACCGTTTCTCTCTGGTCAGGATTTTGAGTTGAAATATCAAATTATCGGGAGTTGAGTCTTCGGGCGAAACTTTCAGTTTCCTACACAATCTTCGTTACTATCTCAACCTATGGTCAGTAGCTTTGGGTTATGACCGAAATGATAATATCTCGGATACAGGCGACCGAAATGAGGTTCCTTCGAGGTGTGGCCGGTCTTAGCGGGAGAAATAAGGTTAGGAATTCGGTCATTCGGAATAGACTCGGAGTAAAATCGCCGCTTCGCGACAACGAAGAAAGTCAGTTGAGGTGGCTAGGACACATTCTGAGGCTGTCTAGGGATCGCCTTCCTCGGAGGGTTTTCAAGGCTGGACACTTTGGAAAGAGACTAGAGGTAGACCTCGATACCGGGGGAGATATAAAATCTCGAAACTGGCAGAAGAACGCCTTGGGCTATATGAAAGAGAACTCTGGTCTGTCGCCCGGGATCGCGATGTCTAGAGTAGTTTGGTTCGTACACTGCCTACACGATCCGACATCTGGACCGGTTTTAGACATATAAAATTCTGATGTACTTTTATTCTTTTCTTGTCAAGAAATTGTTGTTATATCATATAAGATATTAATAAAATTACATTATAAAATCTTATATATTGTGAATCAAAGTTCAGTCTACCACGCGACAACATGTTCTATTAATCCCGTATTTCGTAAGAAATCCTACACCGTTGTTTACTCAGCACATCCATGCACCATCACTATACATGCCGTATCCATTAAGGATCCAATGAATGCAGCGACAATTCAGCAACAACCTCTGCTTAAAGTTTAAGGATGGTCCGCACAGCAATTCGATCTGGTTAAGAGCGTAATCCTCAGACAATTAAGCAAAGTGTAGGAAACGCCTTCATTCACAATGCCACACTAGCAACCGAAACGACCAGTGGGTAATTCATTCTACCGATGAGTGTTGCCTGGTACTCCATTATTTCGATGTTGAAGTGGTCGTCTAAAAGTGGCATGGTGACTGAAAGTAGTGAATCAAAGTCAAATCTAAAAAGCTACACCGTTTTGTAAAAATGCCCTATTTCGTAAGAAATCAAGGACCGTTGTTTACTCAGCACATCTATGCACCACCATTATAACGAAATATATGTTATTAAAATATATGTTATAATACATATATTTTATAAATATATGAAATACATGTTTCGATACATTGATGATATATGTGTGTTTAATTCTAATAATTTTTATTCAATAAATGATCAAATTTATCCATAAAGCCTTATTCTTAACAAAACGAATATTAATGATAAAGAAGGTGTATATCTAGATATGAACATTAAATTAACATTAACTAAAACTACTATTAATTTATATCGTAAAGATGACATATTTAAATTTACAAACATATTCTTGCATGAGCATTCATGCATACCATATAATATAAAATATAATAAATTAAATAATGAAATTTTAAGAATTGCAACAATCTGTAATGATATTGGCTTTAAGTAATTATTAGAGCTGGATCAAATAAAAGAAATTTTTTTTTTTAAAAATACCAAGTACATTTTTATAAAATGCACCTTGTATTTTTTGATAATAAAATATGTATTTATCTATTAAATAGCAAAATTATTCGTATTTATTCAGAAAATACAATTAAAAGTGGACTTTAAAAAAATTTAAATAATTTTAAACTAGGGTACAAATTTATTCAAGAAGCATAAGTTAGTCGAGTTATTTAAGTTATTCAAAATTTATATCGGAACTTGGATGTGAAATACAGCACATTTAAACTAGACTACAATAAAAATAAAACAAAACAAAAAGTTGCCAAATATATATATTTTAAAATAATTAGTAAAAATAAAATTAAACTCTAAATAGGAATAATTTTATGAAATAATTGTAAAGAATATACTCTGTGCTAGAGGAAAGGAATAATTTTATGAAATAATTGCAAAGAATATAATTTGTGCTAGAGGAAAATATTACGCTAGATAATTAGGCTACATCATCGGTAATGCGTCATTAGTATGTATTTGAACACACTACCATGTCGGTTTAAAGAATAGGAGTTAAAACTTTGCAGAATAGCAGTTCATTCTGATGACCTATAATCTGTATTTTAATAGAAGCTAATTATTTATTAATTGGTTTATAAAAATAATGGGTTATAATGAATCTTTATTTAAAAGAATAAAAATATTATTCAAAAATATTTACTAATAACAAGTATGGGTTTACTGCTGCATTTTACATTTCCTAAATAACATATTAAGCTATAGCGAATTGCCTCGATACATTTATTGTCAAGCTACATTAATATCTCTAGTCAAAACGTTCTGTTCCAAAAGATATTAGCCGTATTTATTAGAGCAAAATTTCAAACTAATAATCTATAGTTTGTTCTTAATTTTAAATTAATATACCTGTGCAGTTATTGTAACTATTTAAAAGAATAAAAATACTATTCAAAATTCTTAAGCTAAAGAGAATTGTAGCAATACATTTATTGCCTAAATTTTCTAAACGCGACTTTAATCAGTGATTAAAGCGTGCGATGAATAGCGAGCGATATCCGATGGAAATAATGTTCATCTTAGCGTCATTTTTATATCTTACTGCGATTTTGTGTATAAAACAGAATAAACGTTATATTTAAGCAAATGTTTTACTCGGGTAATAAATTACTTATAGCAAATAAATTGAACGTAGCCCGCTCAACATTATTCTTTAAATAGTATATTAACATATTCGCTTAGTAAATCTACTCACATTGGATATATGTTTATAGAATAAGTTTTATCTTAAACAGGATACGTCAACTATCCACTGAAATTTAGTACACAATTCTAATCAGAATTTACAATAAAAATAGAAAACTTCTGGAAAAAATATTTTTCTAGAAACATTAAACTAGTTTCTTATTAAAACGACAATAAAACTCATTATAGCTAATGACGTTGGCATATAGCCCCAAGCATTCCGTTTCCTCTTCAACAATCAGTCAATGCAGCAACTCCGGGCAGCACTTTGCCTTCTAGCAATTCAAGACTTGCTCCACCTCCTGTACTAACATGACTGACCTTGTCCTCCGTTTTAAACTTTGCACAGCAAGTGGCGGTGTCTCCACCTCCGATAATAGTGGTAGCGCCTTTCTCGTGTGCTTCTACAACAGCGTTCATCATGGCAACAGTGCCGAATGAAAATTTGTCAAATTCAAAGACTCCAGGTGGCCCATTCCATACAATAGTTTTAGCTTTTAAGATAACGTCTCTGAATAAATCCCGTGATTTCTCACCAATATCAAGACCCATATATTTTGGGGGTATACCTGATTCAACAGTAACCAGTTGCTGCTTAGCTTCATCAGTAAATTTATCAGCTGTAATAAAATCAACTGGAAAATGTATAGCCACGTTTTTAGATTTTGCTTTCGCTAATATTTGTGGTACTATATCCTTACCTTTCTGATCGAATAGACTGTCCCCGATTTTCATGTTCCGTGAGACACTTAGAAAAGTGAATGCCATTCCGCCCGCAATAATCATTTCGTCTACTTTATCAAGCAGATTTTCTATTAATTGAATTTTGTCAGCTACTTTCGCACCTCCTAGAATTGCAAGAAAAGGTCTGTCAGGTGATTCTAGAGCCTTTCCGAAATATTCCAATTCTTTCTTCATGAGAAAACCGGCGGCCTTCTGTGGCAGATCAATTCCAACCATACTGCTATGTGCTCTGTGGGCAGTTCCGAATGCATCATTTACAAAGACATCACCTAATTTTGTCAATGAAAGTCTAAATCTGTTGATATTTAATTTGTCAGCTTTGACTTTGAATCCTGCTTCGTCAACTCCCTTCCCTTCCTCCTCCATGTGAAATCTAAGGTTTTCAAGTAAGATTATCGATCCATGTTTCGGATCCTTACAGGCTTCCTCAACTTCGGAACCAGTACAATCCGAAAGAAACTGGATATTCTTATGTAACAGATTGTGTAATTCATCCGCTACAGGTTTCAATGAAAATTTATCAGATGGGCGACCATCTGGACGACCAAGATGGCTCATTAGTACAACGGATTTTGCATCTTTATCCAAGGCGTATTTAATCGTAGGCAAAGCAGCGACTATTCTTTGGGTGTTTGTAATAATGCTTCCTTTAAGGGGTACATTGAAATCCACTCTGATTAGCACTCTTTTGTCTTTCAAATCTACTTTATCAATGCTTAGTTTATTTGAAATAGTCGATGACATTCTAGAAAGAATAAAATGTTTATCAAGTGAGAAATCGAATAAAACAATGAGCAAATCAAATATTCATTAAATTAATTTTAAATCGCAAAATAGAAAAAATAAATTAATGCTGATCTGTTTGCAGTTTTTACTGCACATAAGATTTTGATTACCACACTGTTCTAACGTCACTGCGTCAAAGTAAGCTATTCTTTCAGGTTAACAAGCCACAACAGTAATACCGGGGAGTAAAAAGTATATATTTTGTGAGTGTAAAAAACTACACGAAACGAGCAGGAAATCAACATGAAACGGAAAAGTTATAGTGATAATACAGGTGGTGTAAATAGGAAAATACGAAACGCGTTATCACTAAACAAACGGATGTCGTGTTAATCCAGAAACAAATAAGCATTACGATGGAAAGTGAGTATACGACGGAGCGATCAAAGCATTCTACGTCGTCAAACAGAAACTTCAATATGGAACAAGGAAGAAGTACAATTTCAGAGTTAAATATTAATTCCGTCAACGAGGTAAGTGATTTGTTATGCCAATTTAAAGCTGACTCGGGAGTGCTTCCCCCCGTTCCTAAATTATCAATTATCAATGAAAAATCAATTATTAATGAAAAACGACTATCGGTAATAAATGCTTATTACGCAAAATAGATTTAAACTCTTAAGTGGCAAATTTTTATGGATGGATAATAAATAATATACTTTGCATTAGAATAAGATACTAGATAGTTATTTCAGAGGAAATACATCATTAGCATGTATTTGGCCCCGCTGCTATGTTGGGTAGAGGAGTTAGGGGCCGAAACCTGATAGCATAGCAGTTCCTCCTGATGACCTCTAATTCTTATTCTGATACAACGTCTCTTATTAGTCAATTCATAAAAATGAAGTTTATTTTAAATTTTATTTTTTATTTTTTTAACTTGATTTAAATTATAGAAAATCTAAAAACAATTATTAATTTTATTATTTAATTATTAAATTTTGATTTAGCATTATTATGTTTTGTTTATTTTATAATTATATAACAATACGTAGACTCAGTTAGCTGATTTAATTTGTGCATAATAAATGCTCTGAAACCTATCGAAAGGCACAAATTATTTCCCACTTTCCTGAGAGAATTCGTGGGAAAATTTAATAATAGAATTTTATTCAATTCTGTTAAGACGCTTGAAAATGCAATAAGAATTTCCTTCGCTAATGGCAGCATTATGAAGGAGTATAACGAGTATTTTGCAAACAATTTAGCCCATCTGGGATCGATTACACTCAAACCTATACAATGTTCCTTAAAAATTTCGAATTTTCCCTCTTTTTTGTCTGAAGATGATCTAACTATGTTACAAAAATCCTATTGCCTCCACTCTGTCAGGCAAGTTATAGGAAAGCTGGGAGACCCCCTCCCTGTAGCTTTCTGTAAGGCAGGTATCGATAACGGATTGCTTCTGTCTAAGTCCGCTTCAAACCCCTTTTTTAGGGTTCAACCTTCGCTTTACTTTAATTGAGGAAGACAATCTAACATATCCTCATTGTAATAATTGCCATGGATGGGGCCATTGGGGATCCTCCTGTGGTAAAATAAAGACTTGCGGTGTTTGTGCCTCAGACGCATGTTCCAGTATGTGTAAGGGCGAGATATGCTCAGCTCCTCCCTCCTGCCTTAACTGCGGGGGTAAACACCCTGCTTGGTCCCGACGATGTAATCATTTCCGGGAATACCGACAGTTGTTTGCTAAAAAACGGCTAATAAACCCTTCTCTGCAGCTGCTCATCCGGTGGATCGAATGTCAAATTCTGATATAATTCTTCTTCTGGACAATACTAAAAAGACGTTAATGTCACAATTTCAAGCGATGTTGACTCCTCTGATCTCGGCACTCGTGGGGGCGGACTCTGCCCCAATTCCTGCTGAATGTAAAAAACCCCAATCCAAGAAGAGGGGGGCTTCCGCAAATAAAGTTCCACCGCTTAAAATTGGAAAGCTTCTTAATAACATGAACATGGTTGGCGCCTCACTGGGAAATGAAGATATTGCCCAGGGAGCTCTGGCCCTGGATGGAACTAGTGGCAAGGGGGTAACTTCCTTGCACCTAGCTCTGTCTAGGCTGGCTGCTCCTGTCTAACTGATCTGTCACAATGGTGAGTAAACCCGAGCCTTTTTCACTGAATATTCTTCAGTGGAATTCGGGAGGTGCTTCCGCCCTTAGACTTTTATCTGGTAGAGATGCAGATGTTATAGTCCTTCAGGAGACGCGGTCTCCCCAGGACATTACTCGATTTTTCCCAAAGCACACATATTCCCACTATACTCCGTACATAACCCCACCCCACTCCTCTTCATCTCAAGGACTCTTAACCCTAGTTAAATGCTCCTTAAGGTCTTCTCTCATATTAAATTACTCTTGTCCAGCCCTCTCCTGTCTAGTAGTGTCACTCGTTAAGAACGGTAAACGCCTCAGTATAGCCAATGTCTACATACGTCCAGGGGAGATTCACAAGAACCGCGACCTCCTGGACGGTATTATTGATAGCGGCTATGACATGATATTTGGAGACTTCAACGACAGAACTGGTCGTTGGATCAACGCGTCACTTCGCAGAGCTAGGAACGGTTATCTTATTCACAAACCACCGACCCCTACCTTTCATTGCACATCAACAAATTCAATCCTCGACATTTTACTGCTTCACTCAAGGTGGTTGCTTAAACCTCTCTGTACGGAGCAGTCGCGCCAACAATTGTCCACCTCTCATGACCTAATTCGCTGGAGAATTGAGGAAGATACATTGCTTCGAAGGAGGTTTCACTTTGATCCGATCAGAGTAGCCTTCTTCCAGGCGGCTATCCGACTCTTTCCCCGAATAGAAAATCTGAGTCTGACCGAATTTAATACCTACATCTCTTCGCAAGCTACAGCGATTCTATCGACTACCTATAAAGGTCGTATATATAATCCCACTCCGACGAAACTCAAGGTCCTAGCAAAATTACTAAACCTCCCTAATCTCTCTGCTTCCGCCAAACAGGCCCTCTCGAATGAATACTGGAGCACTAGATACAGGTTCCAGCTGAGTAGGGATAGGACGAGTATCGCTCGCCTTAATCCTTCTCAGTCTTCCTTTTGGAAGATTTTCAAGAAGGAGAAGTTTGTTTGCTGGAAGGATAGAGCATTGAGTTGGATAGGGAATGTAGGCCTTGATAAAGTTTTGGAGGAGTTACTAGCCCTACACAACTATGGAGCCACTCAATCACCTCAACCAATCCCGCCTTGGTGTAACTTCAGGAGTAGGGATCTTTCTGTTACGGATATTCTTAACTCCTGGGGTCCACTCCCGGGCACCCCCAAATCCGTCCTTCCACTTTCTTCTCGGGTCTGTCAGCTTTTGACAGCTGATCAGAGAAGAGAGGTGGCCGTAACTATGCTTTTAGCCTCCCCATCCGATGTAGCAGGCATCAATATTAGTAAACGTGTTTTTATTCCTAAGAAAAAATCATGTTCATGTCCTAAAGACCTGCGACCCATTTCGATTCAAAATTCCCTCGTGTCGATTTACGAAAAAGCGCTTGCGCAAAAAATCCGCGACCATTTAAGTAGGCGAAATTTGATCCCTCCAGGTTTTCATGGGTTCGTCAAAGGTTGCTCGGTCCATTCAGCAGTAGGTGAGGTGGAGCAGTTTTGTCCAGAAAATAGCCATCGCCTATATGTGGCTATTTTCCTTGACTTTTCTGCTGCATTTGACCGCATCTCCATTCCTTTTGTGATCTCTTCTCTCAGGTCCCTCGGGTTGCCTGCGAGAATTGTGAACAGGGTGGAGATCCTGCTGTACACCAAACGGTTTTATTATAAAGACGACCTTGATGCGCGTCAGTTTTACCCTATTACGGGTGTGCCTCAAGGTTCACCTCTTTCTCCTATCTTATATCTTGCTGCTTCCATTAATATATTCAAAATATTTAAACGCGAACAACGTCTTGTGGTGTATGCTGATAACACCACAGCCCTGTTCTCTGGACACAGGTGCAAAGACGTAGTTTCTGACATCAGCCGCTTCTTTTTAAGATTAAAAGACCATTTACCCAAATTTAATCTTATCTTAAACTCCGCCAAATCGCAGGCGGTTGTCTTTCATGGCACCACTGCAACAAAGAAAAAACTTAAGAGATTAGCACTCTCTGCGCTCTCCTCCATATTTGCCTCTGAACCACTCCCCACCTTCACAAGTCGAGTAAAATACCTGGGGTTCACCGTTACGGTGAACTGGTCGGCGAAAGCTGACCTGGATAGACTTAAACGTATCCTGAAGAAAGCTAGGTGGGCTCTGAAACGGGCTCAGCATCTGTCATTGAAAGGGAAAACCCAGGTGCGCCTTTGGGGTACCTGGGCTATCTCGGGATTAGTCTTCTTCTCTAGAGGACGTCCCCCAGAGCAAAGACTAAGGTTCCTGAAGCTCCTCGTCTCTCGTTTACCCAGCATAGTCCGCACCGATTGGATCCTTCGGGGGGGGGTGAAAGACCCAGGGTGGTTCAGTCGGAAGGCGGCGTGTTGGATCGGTTGGGGGGCTCAGATCCCCATGGATTTGAGGCCATAATGTTTTAAAGAAGACTGACATGCAACTTTGAAGATTGTCAATTCATCTCGAAGAAGATTAGGTAAAGGCTTGATAGTAACTGTCTTCTGTTAATGATATTATCCTGCATGTTTATTTTTAATAAAATCTTTATTTATTTAGAAACAAATAAAATATGTTTGCTACACTGAATAAAGCATTAACATGTTGTAAAATTAATAAAAGCTGAAGAAAGATTTACGAAAATATAATAAAATTATTTTATAATATAAAATAATTTAATAGATACATGTTTTAAATTAGGTTAATATTATAGCTGACTTAATTTTAAGCTTTATAGAATATGAATTTGTTAATAACTGTTTAAAAAATAAATCTAAATTATATAAAGATATTAAACATATGTTTCGATATATTGATGATATATGTGTATTTAATTCTAATAATTTTTATTCAATTAGTGAACAAATTTATTCAGGTAGCCTTATTCTTAACAAATCCAATAGTAATGATAAAGAAGGTATATATCTAGATATGAACATTAAATTAACATTAACTAAAAGTACTATTAATTTATATCGTAAAGATGACATATTTAAATTTGCAAGAAACATATTTTTGCATCAGCATTCATCCATACCATATAATATAAAATATAATACATTAAATAATGAAATTTTAAAAATTGCTATAATATGTAACAATATTGGTTTTCTTCAAAATTATTTAAATAATTTAATAGATGCATATTTTAAACTAGTTTACTATAAAATTACCATCAAACAGAAAATAGTAGAATACACAACTCATTAACTAAAATTAAATTTTATAAAATGGTGATTATTTAATAATCAAATACTCAAAATAATATTTATTTATCAAAATTAAATAAATTTTGATTTATTAAACACGCTGGCAAACAGCCATTTTATCCTGCCACTAATGGCGCAGGATATGTCTCGACAGATGCTGAGGAATTGAAAACGCACAAGTACAATTGTATTGACCATACTCAATACTCTTTTGTGCCGTTGGCTATTGAGACACTTATAGCATTTGGTCCGTCGACCACCAAGTTCTTCGAAGATTTGGAAAAGAGACTCGGTCAGTTCACTGCGGACAAGCGCGCAAGTCCATTCCTCATACAGCTCTAAGCGCTACTATTCAAATGGGCAATGCAACATGTATTGGAATTCTTACGTTATAATATTCTTACATATAATATAAGCATTAAATTAACATTAACTAAAACTACTATTAATTTATATCGTAAATATGACATATTTAAATTTACAAGAAACATATTTTTGCATGAGCATTCATGCATACCATATAATATAAAATATAATACATTAAATAATGAAA
This sequence comes from Pomphorhynchus laevis, assembly GCA_012934845.2. Lineage (NCBI taxonomy): Eukaryota > Metazoa > Acanthocephala > Palaeacanthocephala > Echinorhynchida > Pomphorhynchidae > Pomphorhynchus > Pomphorhynchus laevis. Next base: position 111,170 of record WNNJ02002436.1, read on the forward strand.
TTTTAAGAATTGCAACAATTTGTAAAGATATTGGTTTTCTTCGGAACCATTTAAATAATTTAATAGAAACATATTTTAAACAAGGTTAAAATAAAAATATCATCAAACAGAAAATGTTAAAATATATAAATCAACACAATAATGTAAAAAATAAATTTAAAATCATTAGCGGAAACTTTTAATGAATGAATTATAAAAAATACACTTTGTATTAGAATAAGATACTATATAATCAAATTTCATCAGAGGAAATTTGATCCCGCTGCTATGATGTGTCAAAGGATAGAAGCCGAATTATTATATCATAGCAGTTCCTACAGATGACATTTGATCCTTATCCTGATACATCGTACGCTATTTGTTCGTCAATTAAAAAAATGACATTTATATATAAATTATAAAATCTTTTATAATTATTCATTATATTATTAATTATTCATTTACCGTTAGTTTTAATATATTTGTAGTATGAAATACTTAGACTCAGTCTAAGCTGATCTGATCAGTTAACTTAATCAGTTTGATCTGCATCCGATCAAACTGAACTGCGAACAAATCTAACTTTGCTCATGGAAACAAATTGGGTTTGCTAATGATTTGCTTTGTTTTTCTGATGACGCTTTTATTTTCAATGAATAGCGAAATATAAAAGTAAATTTGTGCTTCGTTGATCCTGCTTCAAAATTCCAGATTAAAGGTGTTAACAAACTCAGCTGTCTTTGCTCCTAATGACCTATATTCCTTATAGAATAAGGAATATATTATATTTATTACTCCTAATTTCGGCCCCTATTCCTTAATAGGGAATAGGGGTCGAAACCTGATAGCATAGAAGTTTCTCCTGATGACCTATAATCCTTATTCTTATAAATCGTATATTATTTATTAATCAATTCATATAAATTGACTTTTATTTTTTGTAATTTTCTGAAGATGCCAACAGAAGTTAGCAAAATATCAAAAATAATTTCCTCTTTTCTTTGATCCAGCTCCAATAATTATTTATCAATAATGGATCAGTATCAACTATTAAAAATTTATTTTTTTATTTTAATTTTAAATTTTATCTTATGCAAATATAAATTACAAGATCTTTTATAATTATGTATTATTTATAATTATTTATCGTTATTTTTAATTCATATAAAAATTCGACTCACTTCAAACTCACTTTGATAACATGGCAGTTGCTCCTGATAACAAATAATCCTTATTCTTATAAATCGTATATTATTTATTAGTCAATTCATAAAAATTGACTTTTATTTTAAATTTCAATTATAAATTTTATCGTATTATAAATTTATCTAAGTATAAAATACTTAGATAAGTATTTTATAAATACTTAACTAAGTCGAAGTATAAAATACTTAGTTATTTTTAATTTATTATTATTTTATCATTATTATTTTATTTTTATCACGATACTAGCTATTTAAATTTCATCAGAGGAAATACGTCATTAGCACGTTTTTGGCCCCGCCGCTATGTTGGATTGAGAATAGGGGCCGACATTTGATAGCATAGCAGTTCCTACTAATGACCTCTAATCCTTATTTTGATATATCGTCTTTTATTTATTAGTAAATTCATACAAATTGATTTTAATTTTAAATTTTATCTTATGCAAATATAAATTACAAGATCTTTTATAATTATGTATTATTTATAATTATTTATCGTTATTTTTAATTCATATAGAGTATTAAATACTTCGACTCACTTAGCGGATCTGATCAGTTAGCTGATTTGATTAATTAAAATGAAATTACTAAACTTGCTAAATAAATTCACTAAAATTATTAAATTTGAATTTTAAGAACTTCAATAAAATTTTTTTATTTTCTTGCCACCGGAGGTACTCATAAAATGTATATGTAGTCACATGAAATTAAAGCAGCAATTGAAAAGCATCTACATAATTTATTTCTAAATTATTTCAACATTTACATTTACGTAATAATTTTATAATTTTACATTTTATTTTAAATTTAAAATTAAAAATTCTTTCTTAACAAAGACACGTAAAACTAAGAAAAAAATTAAGAATATCCATTTATTTCTTTGTTGTTTTAGGAAAATATAAAACAAGTTATCTTCAAATTGAACTGTGATGTTTAATTTATGTCATGTGATGTTTAATATCATTGCGTTTACATATCTTCGGAAAGAAAACAGGCGAATAAGAGAAATCATACAAAATTCAGTCGTTCCTTTGTCGACCACTCACTTAAGTCCATACAACACTGCTGGCAATGAACAAGTTGAGTGTTTTAATGGTATACTATGGAAGGTAATATCATTGCATTTACATGATCTCGGAAAGAAAACAGACGGATGGAAGAATGTATTACCGCAATGTCTTAATGCGATTCGATATCTACTTTGTACTTTAACAAATTTACGCCTATTGAACGACTTTTTGCATTCAGCCGACGTTCTATAAACGGACATGATCCTCTGTCGTGGTTATCTCATCATGTTCTCGTTCTGTTAAGACGTTTTAATAAAACGAACGCTTCTAGTGAAAAAAGACTGAAATAGATGGTACACCAATCCAAATTTCGCGCAAGTTAAGTTACAGAACAAAAAATAGGTTTATATATCAACTCGGCATTTATCGCCGTATCCCAGAGGTGACGATAACATCGCAGATGAAGACGCCCTTCAACCCTAAAACTTTGAACTTACGTGTGTACGATAAACAAGCAATAATAATTGACCAGGCATCAGTAAGTGAGATATCACAATCAAATAAGCGTTCAGATCAAACCACTATCTACACTGATAATGTGAATACATCGATACATAATGAGGAGACATACAACTAGAAATACGGATTATTCTGTCAGGACAAACAGTCTTTAACAACTACGGCTGATAATATGTGTAAGGGGAATTATCGAAGATATACTTCAATCTATAAGTTAGAGTAACACGACCTCAGAGAAGTCGAAGAATACCTGCCTACCTAAAAGATTATGTCGTGAGGAGAATGTAATGATATTTGACTATTTGACTTTATCTTCTAGTTGTATTAGAATAAATCCTTATTGTTTTCTCTTATATCGGTACAGTTCGGATGTTGTTCTGTTTGATTTTTTGTAAGTTTTATAAGCATGCTTTTATAGTCAGTGATAAGTTCGGGAAAAATATAAGGATTTGTTATGGTTTCGAAATTTAGGCATTTAAATTCAAAATAAATTCTATTGATTTATGAATCCAATAAATAATTAAAACTTGGCAACATTTCAGAAAGGCGGACACAACTAGGCAAGAAAAAATTATAAAAAGCAAAAGATCTTTATTAGACATTAAAAAAAACTTCTTTTATTGTTTGCAGCATTGTGTAGGTAAAGTTTGAAATTAAAATTAAATTTTTTTCAAAAAAAAATTAAAATTTGAATATTTTTCAAGTAAGTGTTCGGATTAGTTAAAAATTATCATACAATGATTGCACATTATCTATCTACACCACACATAAGTTTTAGCTCGATACGATGTATATTACGCTTCACAGAAAATGTTCAATCTTTTGAATTTAAAAATATTTTTTTTCCAAAAAAATCGATATGATAACCCATACTTTTTTCCATCTCACAACATCGACCATATATCATTTAACATTTACACAAAAACTTATGAATTGATTTATTCAGTATGTTGAAAAAATTTAATTTTTAATTTTTTTAAATTAAAAAAATAATTAAAATTTTACCATTGCCCTTGTTAGTAGTTTGTTTACTGCAATATTATAATAATACGATCACAAATCATATATCTACATTATTTTCAAGTTTGAGATTGATTTAACATGTATTACGTTGTAAAACAAAATTTAATTTTTTGAACTTCAAAATACTTTTTAAGCTCTTTGGTATGATATCCTATCGTCATTTTTAACTTATTATTTTTAACTTACAACAAATCAACGTATACACAGAAAAAATTGGCATCATTACTTTATTATCTTGAATAAAAATAAAATTATTTTTAATAATTTAAAAAAATCTATACGCTAGTTTTATTTCTTCAATTATGAGAAAACTGAAATTATAATGTGTTTGAACGATTTTTAGATGGTTTGGGATCTTCACGCATTGATTAGCGGACCGCTACGTGATGACAACGCATGTGTTGAATGGCTCGAAACGATATTTTAAACTGTAATTAAAATATGTAACAGGTAAGAAAAAGCAGTCTTTAATAAATATCAGAGATGTCACTTAATAATTAATCAAAAAAATTAACGTTATTATGTCTACACCAATGTCTCCACGCGAATTCCGCCAATTTTAAACCAGCGTTTAAAATTTTTTTAAATTGTTAAAAATAAATTTATTTTTATTCAAGATAATAAAGTAATGATGCCAATTTTTTGTGTATACGTTGATTTGTTGTAAGTTGAAAATAATAAGTTAAAAATTATGATAGGATATCATACCAAAGTGCTTAAAAAGTATTTTGAAGTTCAAAAAATTAAATTTTGTTTTACAACGTAATACATGTTAAATCAATCTCAAACTTGAAAATAATGTCGATATATGATTTGTAATCGTATTATTATAATATTGCAGTAAACAAACTACTAACAAGGGCAATGGTAAAATTTTAATTATTTTTTTAATTTAAAAAATTAAAATTTAAAATTTTTCAACATACTGAATAAATCAATTCATAAGTTTTTGTGTAAATGTTAAATGATAGATGGTCGATGTTGTGAGATGAAAAAAGTATGGGTTATCATATCAATTTTTTATAGGAAAAATATTTTTAAGTTCAAAAAATTGAACATTTTCTCTGAAGCGTAATAAACGTCGTATCCAGCTAAAACTTATGTGTGGTGTAGATAGATAATGTGCTATCATTGTGTGATAATTTTTAACAAATCCGAACACTTACTTGAAAAATATTCAAATTTTAATTTTTTTTGAAAAAAAATTTAATTTTAATTTCAAACTTTACCTACACAATGCTGCAAAAAATAAAAGAAGTTTTTTTAATGTCTAATAAAGATCTTTTGCTTTTTATAATTTTCTTCTTGCCTAGTTGTGTCCGCCTTTCGAAAATGTTGCCTAAAACTTTAAAAGTGCAAACAAACGTAAAATATTCTCGTAGCTGAATTAATTCAAATTGTAAATTTAAATATGAAACAACAAGTTAATACGAGCAACAAAATACATATAAAAATTAATATAAATCAAAATGTATAAATTTACATATATAATGTTTAATAATGAAAGCGATTTAATTTACAACAGCTCGCGTACTTTTATTTTACGCCTAACTGCATTAGAATATCCATTTAAATGTGTGTATTCAATCACCCTGCGCATACGTTGGGCTTGACTAGCACTTTCTTTAACTTGTCTTTGTTTAATTGTTACGAATGCGCTCATCAGATTATTTTTGCTAATGCTCCTGTCTTTCTTAGGTTGTATGTTGTTTAACGTATCGCTTTTAGGATGTGCTACGGCAACCATCAACTCACTATCAACTTGTTGAACTTCACTTGTCCTGGACTTTTGTGATTTACGCAGAGTTTGGAAGTGAAGAGCGTTGGACAGCAATCCTAAAAGAGCATAATAATTCTCAGATCTAAAGTCGGAATTGAAGCTTAAAATTTCAATGTTTGGTATCAGCTCAATGATTCTTCGATTATCCCGTAAGGATTCATGAAATTTAATATTAAAATCCGTAATAATGGACATTAAGTGATTAAACAACCGATTTTCCATATCAGTATACAGTTCGCGATTTGTTATTCGTAATTTTGCCTTTCTCAGCATTTGTAGAACAGACGGTATTAAAACAATTAAGAGTGAATTCCTGTCGTGATGAAGTATCGGTGTGTTGCATTTACGCTTGTGCGTCGACATTAGTGCTTTAATTATATCTTCTCGCTGTATGGTTATTGATCGAATCTGAAAATATCCTTTAGGAAATGAAACACTATTTACTGCTCCTCTGTATAATGAACTTGTCAAATACAAATGAACACCTACAGGAACTATTTCCTGTGCATTGTGGATTCTGTTAGTATCGTACAATTGCCATAGATTTAATGCCTTGATAATGCGCTTGAGTCGGTCAAGTTGTCCACCACTTTGAGCTTGAAGCATCTGATTTTCATAGAGGCCCGTAAATGCAAGGTCATCACTTGAATCAAGATGCTGCCAGATATGACGAACTTGATTTGCGTTACTTGGCGTGCTAAGTGTCCGTGACCAGCACGAAAACAAGTTATAATGCTTATCCTTTTTCGCTAAAATCAATTGACAGTTATTAGCGTTCAGCAGCTGGATAGATTGTAAGCAGGATCGAAGATCGCCTTCACATTGTTTACACAGTCTATGAATTACCACGCGAATCTCAAGCGATGGTTTACAATTGTGCTCTCGTGCCCAGATATTTATCATGAATTCCGCAATTCTATCGTAGATTTTGGGCACACATATTTCGAGCGTTTGAACTGTTTTTGTGGAAGAAATTGCGCTTTGTCGTAACGGACGCAGTGAATTCGAATAGTAATCATTACAAATACATACGATTGGAAAGGGCAGAGGACATTTTGATATTATGAAGCGAACTGATTGTTCTTGTGCTCCGTCAATTTCATCAAGGAGTAGAAGTGTACGTAGTTTGTTTAACGGCTGACGACATTTGAGTGCTTCGAAAAGCGATTTCATTGCATCAACGCTTCTGTCATCACTTGCATTAACTTCATGAACTCGATAGTTTGCATAACGAGCTGACACATTAACAAGGCTAGTTTTACCTAGTCCTGGAGGTCCGTGTAAAATCATGATGGATGACGAATTAGGCCACGATTTTAACCAAAATAGAAACTGTCTATATCAATTATGTCTGCTTACAGCATGTATGTTGTAAATAGACGTAATGTGATGTATTGACAGTGGCATCCGACAAAAGATCAGCAAATCGAGACGGCCTGTACTTGTCTATCCATTGGAGGCTATTGACTGCAGAGTTGCTAGTTTGAGTTGGTTGAAAAATATCAGTGGAGGAGTAGTTTTGCTGTGTAGTTATACCATCATTTGAAAGAACTAACCTATTGTTAGGGGTACGCCATTGTTTGGCACTTAGTATACAATTATTAAAGTCAATAAATTCGAGATAAAGACGGTCGCCGTAAATTGAAGTTACTGGTAATATATTTAAACTATCGGGTATTGTTTTTGAAAATTTATTCTTTCTTGTTAACGTCGCTACGGTATCTTCGTTATCCACACAAAGCACCTTTCCGAAACATTCCATCGTATCTATTATGGTAGATGAGCAATCTTCCGCAAAAGACCGTTTCAGCTGCATTGATTTTATTTCATTCTGAATTTCAACTTCTTCTTCGAGTAGATTGTCTATGTCATCGTACTCGTCCATCTTAAAATCATGATAAATTACTATAAGTGAGCAATTAGTTTTGATGTAAATTATAAAGCTATCGAGATTGTAGCTTCTATAAAAGCTATTTATTATCACGTTAAGCTTTGCATATTGTTAAATCTTCAAACAACAAAATAATAGATTAATGTTTTGTGTTAGATAAGTGTTCATCATCAGAAACTACAGTGTTATCAGCTTTCAAACTGGTAACTATATATTTGTTGATCCGAAGTGATAGCATCCACATATATGATACAGTGATATTATTATGATCTCTACTTTCGAGAAAATTACCCTTGTGTAAATGCATTTAAACTTTTACTTGAAAATTTTTGAATTTTGAATAAATATTGAAATATCATGAAAATAAAATAATTTTAAGATTATTTGAGCTTATATTAAAATAACAACAATTATAACAACAAAATTACAAATTGATTCTTATAAATACTTACAATGATCGGAAAGAAAAAGTATACAGAAAATAGAAAGGGAATGGATTCAACTCGAGGCGGGGTATGATACTCCAGGTTGTGAGGTTTGGAGCATTATAAAGATCGGGAAAAACGAAGAGATGCCATATAAGGATCAATCGTTTTTATGTGGTTTTTGTGATGATGACTATCGTAAGACCAGTGCTGAGAATAAGCCGAATAGAGCCTTGCACAGCGATAGTACAAATGCGGATCTCGTTCCAGCTTGTGAAGTGAATGCAGATCGTATTCCTCAGGAGATCACCCCGAACGGGCTAAACAATACGCCCCATAATAAAAGTTCAGTTATTGTAAGCTCATTGACACCGACTCATATTTGGAAAAGAGGATATAAAAAATCTATAACTATCAGTAGACATTTCCCAATAGAAAAGGCACAAGATACCTATTCTGAAAATACGCGTTCTCAATCGTCTCCTAAACAAAATGTAAGTGACAACCTGCGCCATTTTCATGCTAACACAGTTGCGATATCGACGGATTCATCGAATTTGAGGAATAATATAACCCACGATTTATTCTATAATGTACAAATTGTTGACAACAATAAGACCCACGGACGATCAATGACGTCATGTTTGTACGTGTCTTCAAGCAACAGATATCCAGCTGGTAGGCATATAGCAACGAACTCTAGTCTTATCAAGCCTAGTGATTTTCTCATAACAAAATAGGTTGAACAGATTCGGCATCATTATGATATGGCATATAACGTGTTATTCAGTTGACGCGAATTCACAGGACTGTATGGATTATGACGTGTCTAATCTACGTAAGGCATTCTCCCACCTATTGCATGAAGGTGATGAAGAGTTAGCATCACGCTACTAAAGGTGATATTGTCCTCTCCTGATCATGCGCGCTTGTTGTTAATGCGTGGATTTCGTCTTAAAAGACAGCCATATCGTATACTAAGTGACTTTCCTCAGAAGAGCGATTAAAATTGAGCAAAGCAAACATTAAATTAAGAAGTCGGCTTTCTCATGTGAGGCAATCGTATTCGCGATTTTCAGGTTGTCAAATGGCGCTATGTCGTACATTGAAAACGATTAACCCCTTTGACAGTCGCAAAGCCGGCTTGCATGTGAATCCAGAGAATACGAACCACACCTTGGGGTATCTGATTGTGCATGATAGTCTATGCTCTTGTAACCCGAAAAAGGATGCCTGTGCAACCGCCGCTATTTGTCGGTAGGTTATTCCAATCTTCGCAGTCTTCCTGTGCAACTTACAGAGCTAAGATACCATGTTGAGGTTAATGCGTATGATATATTCTGTGTTAGTGAATCATGGCTACATCAAAACATCTTGTATACTACTGCTGATATTTCAGGATATCGTCTACTTCGTGGTGATAGAAAGTCTAGTAGGCGTGCTGGTGTTGCAGGATACATTCGAGACCACTTATTCATTTCTGATATCTCTCAAGTTTGTGATCCGCATGGTTCCTTCGAGAGCATTTTCATTCATATTAAGTATATTGTGCAGGTATTTGTTTTTCCGATGTATATCGATCCCCTTCTATGATCACTGACTGCGGTCTGCTGAAGCCAATATTGCAATCGATAAGTCTCAGCATTAACTTCGTTCTCCTAGGAGACTTCAGCCTTCTCCCATCAAATTAGCAGCATTTAATATTTGGTGACGGTAGCGCTGTGAAAAGGGATCTCAGAATTTCTTGCTGATGAACTCTCGCTAGTACAGCATGTGCAGAAGACTACATGTTATTCTTCTACCGCTGATACTATACTTGACTTGGTTTTTTCCAAGCGTCTCGATGACATTGATCGAGTTGATTACCTCCCGCCGATAGATAGTTCTGACCACGGTGTGATATCCTTGCAGGTCGCACCAAGCTTTAAATTCCGCGCTTACGATCACCAATTGTAAAGCGGGTTTGGTCAAAAGTATGAGGTGAGTGTGATATATAGAATAAATAAACCGATATAAGGTTTTAATAAGAAATTTAAAACATCATTACAAAATAACTGTCAATAATAATACAAATTTATTTAATGTGGCAAATGCGTACAAGCTGTACGCTTACAAGTCCACAAACAAAAATGAAAAAGTCAAGCAGATAAATTGTTTAAATGGGATCGGATTTGTCGTTTGAAGCACGGCAGGGAAGTTGATTGGCGTATATGAATGGGCAAATGGTTCCACGATAGAGGAGCAGCCACAATGAAGGAGCGGAGTCCAAAGGAGGTAGAGTAGTTTGGGACATGTAAAAGAAGGGAATTACAGGAACGCAAGGAACAGTAAACAGGACGAGAATTATCAAGAAAAGGAAGGTTGAGAAATGAAGGGGTATGAAAAGTTACAAGGCGGAAAGCAACGATAAGAAGACGAATTTGAACACGACAATAAATTGTAGGCAATTCGAGAGAAGCAAGATGGTAGGATGTATGATCAAAACGACGAAAACGGAAGAGAATTCGGACGGCTGCGTTGACGATGCGTTGTAATGGAAGAAGAGTGGATTTAGGTGAGTTGGAAAATAGACTAAGGCAATAATCGAGCCTAGAAAAAAGGAGAGAATATATTAGAGTCATACAAGAAGGGAAATCGATCAATCTACGAACATGACGGAGGTTGCGGAGTATCAAGGTAGATGAGCGTACTTTATCTCTAACGAAAGGTTTAAGTGAAAGTCGGTTGTCAAAATGGAAGCCTAGGAAAACGAGATTATCAACGATAGGAAGAATTGTAGAATTTAATGATACGGAGGGATGTTCGAAGCCGAGGCGTTGAGGTAGGATCCACATAATTTTGGATTTATCAGGATTTAGAGAAAGGCGAAGGGAAGAAAGATGATTGGAAATTGAGACAAGACAGTCGGAAGCAGAAACACTAAGATCGTGAATACGATAAACAAGTGCATGAGCATAGATGAGAATGCCATCAGCATATTGCATAACATGGAAGTTAAATATATGAGAAATCGAAGGCAAATCACCGAGAAGAAGAGAGAAAAGCATAGGGCCTAATACGGAGCCTTATGGAACACCGGACGAAATGGACGAAGGATGGGAGAGAGAAGAGTTAGAATAGACGCGAAATGTACGGTTTGATAGATATAAAGAAAACCATGATACAGTGGGTAAAGAGAAGCCATAATCATGACGAAGGCGATGGAGAAGAATCGAGTGATCGACAATGTCAAAAGCAGACGATAGATCAAGAGAAACTATGACACTACATAATTTATGATCGCGAGATATAAGTAAGTCGTTATAAACTTTAAGACATGCAATTTCGGTAGAGTAATTAGAGCGAAAAGCGGCTTGGAAGGAAGGAAATAAGTTAGATGAAAAGAGATATATATTAACTTGCTTAAGAACGAGACGCTCAAGGAGTTTAGAAAGTTGGAAGAAGTGAAATAGGACGGTACGAAGATTGTAGTGAAGAGTCGAGAGATTGATTTTGATGAGAGGACGAACAATGGCGCATTTCCAGATGGAAGGAAATGTACGGCTACGGATGGACGAGTTGAACAATGTGGTTAGGAAGGGTAAGATAGAGGAGCAGATATTTTTAAGCAAGTGAGTGGGAATTGGGTCAGAAGGAGATGTTTTATTAGGTAATGACAGCAGAACCGAAGAAACTTCATCAGACGAAATAGGAAGAAGGTGGAATAGTTCTGGGAGGGAAGTATTTAAAGAGAAGAGTGGGTACAAGGGGGCTATGGGTAGTAGGGAAAGTAAATTAGATAGCTTTGTTTGTAGATAAGAATAAAATTCATCAGGATTTATATTACAAGGGGTAGATGATCGTGAAAGAATTGATTTTAAGATTTTCCAATGAGATTTTGAGTTGGAAGATGACTCGAGTTGATTTCGCCAAAAGAGACTACGTTTAGTACGTATAAGAATGAGATGTTAACGGCGTTGAGAAAAGTAGGACTCACGAAGTTTGGACGGAGTGAGTTGGGAGAACGTTTAAGAAAGCGTTTATACATACGAAAAGAGTGACGGAGTCGACGCTTAGAAAGACTACAGTCAGAATCTACCAGGGAGCATTGCGCAAGCGCTGGGAACGTCGAAGTCGACTAGGTAGAAGGTTATTGAGGATCGACGAAGTTCAGAATCAAACAGAATGCAGAGATCATCGGGAGAGAAATAGTAAATAGGAAGTGAAAAGAGTGAAGAATTGAGTAAGGCTGTGCAGAGAATAGGGATATCGAGAAGTTTCCAGGGTCGACTTGGTGTGGATAATGGTGGAGGCGGAGAAAGAGGATGGGGACGAGTAATAGTAAGAGTGACAAGGAAATGATCGGACAAACCATGATCAGTAATTGACAAGGAAGTATAGTCATTGAAGCAGTTAGGGACAGCAATGATGTCGAGAGCACCGCCGAGGATATGAGTTGGGCTTGTTGAAAGTAATTTATAGTTAAAATCAGAAAAAGATGAGTTAAAGTGATAGTGTCAGAGTCAGCCGGGCGATCAAGACGAATGTTTAAGTAACCGAGAACAAAAGGAGTATAAGACAATGAGCAGTGAGACATAAGATCTGCAAGGTCGTTAAAGAAGATAAGTGATGGGACAACTGAACCTGGACGGTATACAATCACAAGTTCCAGAGGTAAATGAGTTGATAATCTGCATATGAGTAATTCGAACGAGGTGTAACGGATATTAACGTTAATTTTACGTAATACAATGGGTGACGATCAATGGCAACAATACCGCCATGGTTAGAAGCAGTAGATGTATTAGAGGCAATTGGACGAGCTGATTCAATTAGAGAACAACCAGAGCAACATAGCCGACGAATAGCAAGATCGTCGGAGTCAGAGTGCCAGGATTCGGTAATGCAGAGAATATCGATAGATAATTGATCGAAGATATCGAGAAGCATATCAGCTTTATGAAGAATGGAGCGAGTGTTGAATAGACTAAGACGAAAAGTATGCTTAGGAGCGAGATTGGCTAGCGAAGAAGACAAGGGGGAGAGATGGGACGCCATCGAATTTTTGGCCTTGTGTGTAAAACGTGAAAATTTCCGTCGATTTGACGTATAGATAAGGATGACTCGCCGTTTGTTTCACGTCGATGTTTCTCAATGCGAACTAAATTGAGCTGGGCAATATCAGAAAGGGAGCGGTCAGGAAAGATACGGCAAGTAGATGAAGTGGTAAGATGAGTATGGTCTGGCAAATTCTTAATGATTTGGATCATCCACTTCGAGATTGTCTTAATTTGCGCTCATCCAATATACTCCGAGGTCATGGTTTGACCCTGCGACGTGAAAGGATAAGAAAATCACGAGCTGTACAATTTGATCGGCGAGTTGTATCTCTGTGGAATAGGCTTGGAGAGTCAACAGTGTGCAGTAGCAATATCAACGAATTCAAAAGGAAATTACGGATGGAGGATGCCATGGGGAAAGCTGCTTTTCCGTATTTGTGATACTTTTATTATATTTTCTTTTTTCTGCAGTGAACCAGCCAATTAAGCCATGCTTTTATGTGCTGTTGAAACATTAATAATAATACCTGATTCGGACGAAAGATCGAAACTCAACCTTGTAAATATCATTTATACACGACATTTTCTATTGATTTCTAAAGAAGATACTTATACGGGGCAATCGAAAAACTTGGACAACTATTTACGAAACGAGTTAGCGTTCTATTTTTCGATATAAGTTACATTTGAGTAAGCAACAGAGTTAACAATCGATTTTGCAATTCATGTGAAAACTTCTCGAACTATCGATTCCGTGTCAGTTTGGTGCAGTTTCCAAAATAGAAAATTGTTCTGAGAACATCCTGACTGCCTTCATCAATGACATGAACTCATCACATATCAGACAGCGGATATTAGAATCGAATGAAAATAATCTCGAGCGTATCATCAATTTGGCTATGTCATTAGAAGCCGCTCATAATCAAGCAGCTCAGTTCGAGACTTTACAAAAGGAAGATAATGTTCTACCCTTAAATTCAGTAAAGTGTGATCTATCCTTTGATGATGACTGTAATGTATCAGCTATAAACAAATTCGCTGATGATGAATGTAAAATGTCCTTCAAAGTTTGCGATTTTTGCGGTCGTCGATGACATAATCGTCAGATGTGCTCAGCTCGAGACGCTACATGCTTTAAATGTAGCAAACGCGGACATTTTGCAAATGTATGTAAGTCGAAGCGAAGCTCTACTATCTCGGCAGCTTTACTTGCTTATTCCCAAAATTCGTTATTATCAAGGCATGAAATTAAAGTGTCAATCGCTGGAAATTGGGCAACATATATTGTTGATACCGGCAGCTCGGACAATTTTATTGATGTAATATTTGCCGCTCGCTTAAAGCTACAATTTCACCCGCATTCACAGGTCGTTAGTATGGCGTCGACATCGCATCATGATAAAATTAAACATTGTGTTTTCAGTGATATAATTCTCGATAGTTCACCCTATAGTTCGGTAAAATTTCTCGTGATGCCGATGTTATGTTCCGACATCATTCTCGGATAGCCATTTCTACAAAAACATCAACATGTAACTGTCAAATTCAATGGGCCGTGTGATCCACTGATTGTTAGGGCATCCTCTACAATGTAAATCAAATGTCCACCATTGTTTTCGAACCTAACGGAAAATATCCGACCGATTGCAATTCCTTCACGACAGTACAGCTACAATGATAATATATTCGTTCTGAAATACAACTTTTATTAAGACTACGGATAATTGAATCAAGTAACACCCCTTGGAGAGCACAAGTTGTTGTGAAGAATGAACATTCAAAATTGCGCAAGGTAATTGATTTCTCGAATACTATTAACCATTTCACAACTTTGGACGCATTTCCGTTACCAAATATCGACGAATTAGTAGAAAAATCAGCAGAGCTCACTGCTTTAGTCACCTTGACTTATCGGATGCATACTACCAAATTCCAATCGCTCGAAATGACAGGTAATACACTGGCTTCGAAGCATATGGTCAACTCTATCAGTTTACTCGAATGCCCTTCGGCCTTACGAATGCCGTGGCCTGTTTACAGCGAATTATGAACAATATAACTCGCGAGCAAAATCTAAAAGATACCTACTCATATCTTGATGCTATTGTTATAACTGGCTCTACCATTGAGGAAAATGATGAAAATTTGAATAAATTCGTCACAGTTGTTGAGAAACTTAATATTCAAATATCAAAACACAAATCGAAGTACAGGCAAAATCACATCAAGTTCTTATGGTATGTGATATCTACCAACGAAATTAAACCCGATCCAGAGTTTAAACGTCAGAGTTCAAAGTTTTGAACTTCAAAGTTCAAACGTTTGCTGGGATTTTTATCCTATTAGAGCAAATGAATTCCCCAATACTTCCAGCGTATTCGTCCGCCTATTGATTGTCGTCACTTCCCGGATTATTCGGCTGTTCACGAATATATCAAAGAACTCAAGAACGAGCTTTGTGTAGCTACTCTGAATACTTACGATCCTCGAAAAAATCTCATAGTAGAAACAGATGCATTTGATAAGCTATTGGAGCAGTGCTTAGTCAGGAAGGAAAACCAATAGAATTTTTTCGAAAACCTTAACGATGTCACAACAAACGTTTCCATCAATTGAGAAAGAAGCTCTGGCGATAGTCGAAACCCTGCGGCGTTAGCGTCATTACTTTCTACCTGCTCCCTTCAAGTTAATCACCGATCAACGTTCGGTGATGTTTATGTTTGATTGCAAACGAGCAAATAAAATTAAAAACGAAAAAATTTCACGATGGCGGTTAGAGCTAGCTCCCTTCAGATTTGACATTATTTATCGTCCAGGGAATAAGAACGTTGATGTTGATGCCATGTCGCGCTGTTCTACTGTGTCCATAATCAAATTGGAACAATTGCATGATGTATTGTGCCATCCAGGGGGAAACAAGAATGCTTCATTATGTTTGTTCGAAACATCTGCCATACTCAACGGGGATGTCCGCAACGTCATTGCAAATTGTAAAATATGTAAATTAATTAAACCTCGTTTGTTTCCGAAACCGAATGATACGTTAATTGAAGCTACAAAACCGTTCGAAAGGCTAAATATTGATTATAAAGGACATATAACTTCTACCTCTAGAAGCCATTATCTATTGAATATAGTTGATGAATATTCACGATTCGGTTTTGCATTTTCATCAACGATCTACCCAGTGTAATAAGTTCGCATTCATTATTATTTGCTGACGATTTAAAAATTTGGAGAGCCATCAAGTCGAATTATGATCGTAACATTCTTCAATCAGATATTGACACGGTTCTTAAGTGGGCACGTTCTAATGGTCTGTCTGTTAATGCCTCGAAGTGCACTTGCATGCACATTCGATCACGTAATATTGTTCCAGTGCCGATATATCATCTCGGGGATCGAGTGATTAAATTGGTTTCGAGCTATAAAGATCTTGGCGTATTGATAACGGATGATTTCTCCACTCGCTAAAACACTGAGTACATTTGTTCGAAGGCCATGCGTATGGTTGGTTTCCTTCGCCGATCATTCAGCTATGTGAGTCCACGTTCTTTTAGAGTTCTTGCAAACGCTTTTGTACTAAGTCATTTGTTATATGCTTCTCAATGTTCATACCCTCGAACCAGAGATGAGATTAATCGACTTGAGAAGGTGCTACGTAGGGCAACAAAATTAGTACATTCTTTGAGAGAACTTCCTTACGAGGACCGTCTTCGGTCTTTAAATATGCAGTCATTATGTGATATTCGTGACTCGCGGGATCTGTGTCTTGTATGGGAGGTATTTCACAATGAACACCATGTGTTGCGTGGGCTCTTCAACATTCGATCAACTCGAGCTTTGCGAGGTCACTCGTTTTATCTTAGTCGCCAACGAATAGTACATTCTAGGACGATTCAATTTGGACAACGAATAATAAATTTATGGAATCGTTTAAGCGATGATATTGTAAATGCGGGAACTCGTGAGCTCTTTAAACGACAGAATATTTTAAATTGTTAACTGATTTGTTTTTGATTTTCTCTTTTTCTTTTATTTTGACTATCGATTTGTCAGCAACTGTGAGCTATGCTCGTAACGTTGTCTACATTTTTTTTAAAGAAAAATTTTTATTTTCGTAAAACATACAAGAATAACGTTGTCTACATAATAATAATATTATCTATAGATTTTAAGATAGTGGAATATATTGATAATTGAAAAATTATTTGTCAAATCCGGCTAACACCCAAACGATCATTTTGAAAAGATATCATATCCTGATTTTCCGATTGTTGGGAGCTCTTCCAAATCTACTCTTTTACCTCTTAGACGTATCATAAACATTTCTGATCGTGCCCTCTTGCGTATTCACCGCTTTGATCATATCTCACATCATATTTTCTTCTTATCTTGTCCTACCATTAACCTTCGTGTTGAATTTCGTTTGCAAATGCGTGCCGGCGCACGCATACATAACCACAACAACAAAAAACGGTTCCTCCATAACATTTTATCAACATCTTATCAAACTCACAACATTTTATCAAACTCACATTTCTATCATGCATCTTAACCGAATCACTCAACCTTTCTGTCTCCCGACGTCTTGCACATTTCATCCGTCTCCATTATCTTCAATATATTATCTTCAATTTCATCAACAAATTCATTTTACATTTTATTTTGCTTTCACATTTGTTTTTCCTTTTTCTTTTACGTGGACTTGTAAGGGAGCATAAGCACACATTTGACACTATAAATACCTATCTATAAGCATATAGTTATTATTGTTATTATTGTGCATGACTGTAGACACGAAGGTTCTTTTGTCTGCTCATAAAATTAATCATCAGGATGAAAGAAAGCATAGAGAGAGGAAATAAACGAAGTGAAAGGATATTGATCGCGGAAGTTCAATTGAGCATTTTCTGCAATTCAGGAAGTGTCTAAACGCTTGAACTACGATTTACCCCTGGATTCAATTACATATTGGGAAATCCTGTTCCAAACTCGCACTGCTTGATGTCACAATCGAAGTATACGATTACGACTGCCATGTGATTAAGTAATTAAACCAAACTTATTACCACTGTATTAACAATTCAAATTAACTTCAATTGCACCAATATGGTAACCATCACGTTTTCGAACCATGTAACGGTGGTTAAGCAGATACAATGCAAACGAGATTTGTTCGGTTTACCAGACATCCCTACGCATTATTTTGACGACCGTTTCAATATATTCGCGAGGTCGTTCATCTTTCTCCAAGTACACGAAAAGGACGTCGAAACAACATACCCAATTAACGGCAGAACTAACGACTTGAAAGGAGCGCAAATGTAGAGGGAAGCAATGATCGAAAGCAATTTCGAATCAGGTACAGAGCACGGCGGGCAATCCAACACACATGAAATATGTCATGTGTTATTCTTAAGCGAAAAATAGACTATAACCCCAGGTTGCAAACACGATCGCGAGATTGAATTTTATTAGGGCTAATAAAATAATCAGACGATACGACATACTTACCTATTCAAAGGTGAACACATTTAGATGTGTTTACGATCATCCAATATATACGCACCATGAGTATATCGTACACAGATCATGCTGAAGATCACTCTTATCTGAATCACTTGAGATAACTTACTATATCTGCAGATCATCAGGGAATTCCAAAAACGGACAGATCAACTTGATCAACATATTGCTAAGAAACATTAAACAGCATTCGTCCGAGAACAGTGCCTTAAGGGACACCACAGTCGAAAGAAAAATAGGCATAAGGGATAACGCGTACTTTATTACATACATTATAAAATGGTCGTTATTTCTAATGTGACATCTAGAAATTATCAATTACGATAGTTTTTTATTGCAAACCTTCAATTATACAGATAGGTCCAAAATATTTAGCTTCGTTGATGATGTAGAATAATTTGTGGTGTTGTTGCAATCCTTAAATACATCATCAAAGTATTTTAGCCATATACTTATTATTATCTATGCACACGCCTCCACCATTCGGCCCCCGCGTGGCCGAATGGTGGAGGCGTGTGCATTGCAAACTCTATGTACGGGGTTCAAACCTCGAGCATGCACTCTCTATTGACTTCTCTGTAAGCACACGTCAAAGCCACAAGATCGCGTTGTCGAAAGACGTTGGGGCACCCGATGATGAAGCGGGACCACTCTTCATTATTATTATTATTATACATTCAACAACATACGAGCATTAGCTCAAATAGCTGGCTCACAATAAGTTCGTAAATAAATTAATTAGTTTTTAAAATAAGGAAATGCAACACGAAACATTGCTTGATCCATTCGTAGTCTTCTTTTAAAAGCACTAAGTGAACTGCATCCAACGGTGTCTGCATCAAGGTTGTTCCACAGCTCAACAATTCTTCTATCAAATTGCATCGCGCCCAATTTCTGTACTCTGTTTCTTCGAATAGTTAAAGAATGACCGCGAAGAACATTTGAACAACGTAGTTGAACCCTACTCCGAAGAGGGTGATGAGGACGTTGGAATAAATGCCAAACAAGGCACATATCCATGTACCGACGGGTCCATGTGACGGTCTCAAGTCCTAATGATCTCAGTCTGTCTTCATAAGGCAGCGACGCCAACGTTGGTGCTAGCTTTGTTGCCCTGCGAAGTACCCTATCTGATTTCTTATGTTCATGCACAGTACGTGGGTATACAACCGGAGCTGCATATAAAAGTCTACTCAATACATGTGCTAAAATCAGAGGCCGAAGAGCAGTCGGATTAACGCGAACAAACGCGCGTCGAATCATACCTATCATTTTATTGGAGTTGGCACAAGCTTGATCAGTGTGCTTTTGGTTGATAAATTAGAGGTAACCCATACTCCTAAATCTTTGTAACTATCGACACTTTCCACAATACAGTCCTTATATGTGTAACAAGCTGATGTTAGTTGCTTGCGAGCATTACCAATAATACGCATGTGTTTGCATTTCGAAACATTTATCACAAGCTTGTTTAACGCCGCCCACAACTCCAAATTATCTATGTCAGTTTGCAAATTATCAACATCCTCACATGAATGAATGGGCCGCCATATTTTTAAGTCATCTGCATACAAACATGATCGAGAGCGAATGCACCCAGGCAAATCGTTAACATAAATGCTGAATAAAAGCGGACCCAAAACTGAACCTTGAGGTACTCCAATATGACATTCTCTAGACACAGACAATGACCAATCGACAAGTACTCGAAAGCAACGATCACGAAGAAAGTCTCTAATCCAATCAACTATTATGTTTGGGAGTCCAGTATTGACAAGTTTCTGAAGAAGTAGACCATGATCTACTCTATCAAAAGCTTTAGAAAAGTCGAAGAATATAATGTCTGTATCGATATAATGTGTCTTATTCGCTGTCCAATCAAGATGAGCATCAAGCAAATTTGAAACAGTTGAATAACCCTCCCGAAATCCGTGCTGATTAGGGACTAAAATTTTTCCTACACGAAAAAACTCAACCATGTAGCGATGCACAAACCTCTCCAACACTCTACAGCAAATGCAGGTAATGCTCACCGGCCTATAATTCTCGACGGAAGAGCGATCTCCCTTCTTGAAGTAGGGAAGAACAATTGACTGCTTCCACACATTAGGAAGAGATCTTTCCAAGATTGACTGGCGAAAAATTGCACAGAGAGGAACGCAAATTGAGCCTGCTAATCTGCGCAGATAAACAGAAGGTAGTAAGTCACAACCTCTTGAATTATTTGCTTTTAGACGGCGTAATTCGGAATAGACTTTAGCTGGCGTTATCAAATTGTCAAGGTCCAACTCAAGACACGTGTCAGAGTAAGTGTTCAGCACACTAGATTCCATACAAAAAGTTTGATGTTCATTTGCGGGCTCTACTGAAGTGCAATAGTGTGACGCAAACTCTTCAGCTAGGTCATTCGCAGAAATGTCATAGAAGTAGTGACAAATCGAAGAATCAACAGCTCCCCTGCTTGATAGGTACTGAAAAAGGACCTTTAAATCGTATTTACACTTGTTAGCTAATGCATTCTCAAATGCACACCGCTTCTTTCTCTTCAATGAATTGAATAAATTTCTTGCCTGTTTAAAAACATCATAACTACACTCCCCAACTTTGTAGCGATTGAAGATCAAATTACGAGTCCTCAATGCTGAACGTAACTCAGAATCGAACCAGGGAGAATCTTTTCGACGTGTCCTGCTTCTAAGTGGAGAGAATAAAATAAGCAGCGACTCTAAGGTTCTCTGAAAGTAATTCCAAGCGCCGTGTACTCCAACAACAGCGGGATCTGGCCAGGTAGCTGTTGAAAGTATTGACTTAATTGCACCTGTGTTGGTTTTGAAAGCATTAACCACTTGATTTTCACGCGGACCTCGAGTATCTTCTTGAAACCTTAACCTAATGATCAATACGCAATGATCATACATACCGATCGGGGCATCATAACGGATAGCGTTAATAATCTCACTGTTCGAAGATAAACATACATCTAATAGAGATCTACTGTCACTAGCAAAACGAGTGTAATTTTGAACATGCTGAGTTAAACCACAATAGATGATACACTCCAGAAGGTCATAGGAAGCATGGTCACAAGTAGGAAAAGCCGTATACGAATTCCAATCAACCGAAGGCATATTCAAGTCACCAAGTATTAAAACATTGGAGGTACCTTTAGAATAAAGTTCTACTTCCCCAATCAGTTTATCTGTGGCGGCCAAGGGTGAACGATATACTACCCCCAGAACAAGCGGAGCGGTATGCATGAATTTTACCCGACACCACAAACTTTCGACTTTATTAGAAGAAGAAGTGCTAAGAATAGTTACTTTCACATCGTTGCTCACATAAAGAATAACACCTCCACCTCTTCCACTTTTACGATCACTGCGGAAAACCAGATAACCAGGGATGGAGACTTCATTATCAATAATATCACTATATAGCCATGATTCTGTGATAGCGAGTAATTTAGGACGAATTAACTGAACTCTATATCTCAGTTCATCTATCTTCGATATAAGACTGCGAACATTACCATGGAGTATTTCACAATGCCCCAACATACCTCTGGGAGTATTCCTATCACCCCTTACACATCCAAATAACCCGGACGCTAAACCATTTAGACTCTGATAGGCAGAGTAGACGAGCCCGTTTCGATTACAGAATGCACGCGAGGCGACATGACTAGTGGGCTCCAACTCAGCCAAGTGCGTCGCTTCACAATCTGAAAATTTTTCACATAGAGATTTGTTTCTCCTTTAGCAACACGAGATGATAGTTCTTTTTTAACCTTCGATAATTTTTTTCGTTCTGATACATCAAGATCTTTCAGCAGTCGAATATTAGACCCTTTGAGACGGAACGAGTTTCTCAACATTAAGGTAGCATGAAGTTGGTTATGGAAGACAGCTTTGAGTAGTCGGGGTTTATTATTTAAAGCATTACGCTTACCTAGACGGAAAAGAGCGATAAGTTTAACTTTTTGGACTGTCTCGATGTCACAGGAGCCAAGTACATGTGCCAGAATAGACCTCAAACTCTGAATGTCGTCATTCAGTCGTGCTTGCGCATTCTCGAAGATAGACTCGGGCACATTAGCTAGAATAACTGAGCAACCTCTATTATATATCCGCTTATTTGAGATCACCCTATCGAGACCATCACAGGACACAGCAGATTGTGTATCTGTACATGCACGTAAGCTGGGTATTTGAGTATCCGTTTTAACAATATTCCGCAAGCTAGATAAGTCTGTCTGGGTATGTGAATCATGAGACTCTAAAGAACTTGATGGTGACATCAAGGTGACGTGTGCGTTGCCCGAGGAAACGCCCTGACCATCTTTGTTTGAGATATTACGAAATGTCGCATTGTGAGCATTCGGCATCTTCGGTGTATCACTTTGTGAAATCGCTTCATCAGACAGAATATATTTCGAGACTTCGTCATACTGTCTTGACACTGAATTTGGAGTTGAATAGGAAGAACGCAAATATCCCCGCTTC